>JZLH01S0000003.1:12342-23498 GCA_001188425.1 Eucidaris tribuloides
AAGAAGAAGAAGAAGAAGAAGAAGAAGAAGAAGAAGAAGAAGAAGAAGAAGAAGAAGAAGAAGAAGAAAAAGAAGAAGGAGGAGAAGGAGAAGAAGAAGTAGTAGTAGTAGTAGTAGTAGTAGTAGTAGCAGTAGTATTAGTAGTAGTAGCAGCAGCAGCAGCAGCAGTATAGTAGCAGCAGCAGCAGCAGTAGTAGTCTAGCTGCCAGACGTATTGGGTAGACCAGCAAAATAATTTTTTCTACTCTACCGCTTCGCGGCCGGCCTCTGCTTCGCAGAGGCGGAGTCTGGAATTCAGACTACAGCAGTAGTAGTAGTAGTAGTAGTAGTAGTAGTAGTAGTAGTAGTAGTAGTAGTAATTGTAGTGGTGGTAGTAGCAGTGGTATAGTAGTAGAAGAAGATGATGAAGAAGAAGAACATGAAGAAGATGAAGAAGGAGAAGCAGAAGAAGAAGTTTACAAGAAGAAGAAAAAAGAAGAAGGGAGAAGAAGGGGAGAAGAAGAAAAGATAAGCAGGAGGAGAACAATAATAGCAACAAAAAACAACAAGATTGAGAACAACAAGAAGAAACAAGAAAAAACAAGAACAGTAAAAGAAGAGGGGGAAGCAAGGAGCATGAAGGGGACAAAGTAGAGCAAGAGGAGGACACAGAAATAAAGCACAGTCATAAAACAACTACTTGTATAAGGACGACACTTAGTTATTTACTTTGATTACTATGGTAATAAAAATAGTAACACATACCGCTTTTATGGGATCAAGCCTTACATTCCCACAACCCGTGGGTCCCTTTACTCTGTTTTTTCCTGGCCTGTCATTATAACAAAAAAATATATATATATACATGCATAAACAATTTAATAAAATAAAATGTCTCCTCTCAGAAAGTGTTTCATTAATTTACAAATTCTAATCATCCGATGATAGTTGTGTAATAATATAGTGGAGGATCTACATCATTGGAGCATTGAAAAGCACTGCAAAACCATTAAACTTAGCACAAAAAACTACCAATAAACATACATAAATTTCAATGTTTCGCAAAAAAAAAATTCACTTTGGCCCCCATCCGAAAAATGGGTTAGCGCCCCTGGGACAACCCAACCCCCCCCCCCCCACCTAGCAAAAAGCTAGATCTGCCCGTGTAATATATTTTCACATTTTTCACAAAATCTGCGTTGACAAGAGGATGGGGTGTGCATGGCCCACTTGTTGATTGGTAAGTAAAAAAACGAAAACACATGGAGCTGACATTTATACAATGTAAACAAAATAATGTATTTTATTACGGGGAAAGTACGGGGAAACCGTTAAAAAAAGGACCCTGTCACATATTAAAGTTTAGAGCCAACGTGTGGCCAGCGTATATGTTTTTCGTCGCGAAATTTTGGCAAAGTCCAAACACGCTCAAGCACGCTCATGCACGCTCAAATTCCAGGTCAACAGGTGTAAAAACTAATGACCAACGAATGAGGAACGAATGGTTATTGGCATGATCACGTCGCTAAGGTTAAGGCGCCCTGTCACATCCTATAGCGTTTAAAGCCAACCGTGGTGCCCAACGTGGTCGACAAATTCGTTCGTGAACGTTCGTATCACGTTGTCAGTTCGTCTGGCCACACGTTTGACATGCGTTTAATTCGTTACGCTGTTCGTTCGAGGGGTCGTCGGGGTTCGCGTGAAGAGCGATGGTGCCAATTTTTTATTTGTGGATATGTTCAAAATTTTGAGCGTCATGCAGCAACGTGCTGAACCGGTACGCCACTAATACGTTGCAGTATCTCGCTGTTTGAACGTCCCCGCACTTTGGAGTTATTCGTTTTCTTAATCGCACCATTCGTCATACACACGCAGCATCCTGCCATCCTGAATGTGCGTTGCTATAGACGTGTGCTCACGCACAACAACCTCACATAGCGTCAGTTGGAACGAAAGGCTAACAATACACAACGAAGTGACCTATTTGTGCCGTGATGGGGATTAAGTTTTTAATCTGCGATACTTCAGCCTTGATTGCAAAATAAGAGAATTCCAAAGTTTTGCATTCTCAACGTGAAAGGTCTAACTTTCCGCAATGTAATAGAGAGTTAGAAACCAAAGATCGATCGGTTTCACCTCTTGTGTAGTACGGAAATATCAGGTACAGATTCGATTATTAAAGTTGAGTGCATGAAGATGTCAAAAAGTATTTATATTGAGACGAAGGAATCAGGCCAGACAAGTGACTTGAATGAAGTGATGAATATGGAGGAATTATAAAATAATACAGCCAAGATTGGTGGTGCATTGGATGCAGGAATACCAGCAAAATCTATAGCACACCTTCTGGTTTGCATAATCACCAAAATCGACAAGCTGCGATATCAGGCACTGTGATTGTCCAATTACCATTGTTGGGTATGGACGTAATAGCTCTCTATGCTGCTTCGAAGTCCTGCGCTCGACACGTAGGAAAGGCGTAGAAAAGCCGGCGGAAATCAAGTCGACAATTCATCATAAATGCAAATTTAATGCATACAATTGACATTGTAAAGGTTGCTCTTAGACAGACCTTATACTGAAGTCCTCACGACGAATCTGAGAGCTGGTCCATACCAGACATAATCTGATCTTATATCAACATATGCCACGGATGTGTCCCTTCGCCATCTTTTACTATCTTCGAATCAGGGGCGGCGCCAGAGTACAAATCAAAGGAGGGCTGAAAACCAATAGACGAAAATGTCAAAAAGGCTAAAAATTTATGACAACCGCATTACCTATGATTTTCGCGAGTCTTGACAATTGTAGGGGCGGCCGCCTCAACTCTGCCTTCCCCCTGTGGACAGGACCAGTCCGCTGCCTTGTTCAGGAGCCTTAGCCGTAAGATGTGGACCGCTTTCCAGTACCCTGACGTCCATCAAAGGCTCAGATTGATTCGTCGCTTATCAGAAAGAAGTCGGTAATCAGTCCACAACAGCTGAATCATACAAACTTTCTAAAACTGTTTGATTGAGACGATCCCCACAGAATAAGTGTCGTCAGAGTACAACTCAAGCTTGGCGTAGCTCGTATAGAGACGCAAAAGTAAATATCACTGGACCCCCTTGAACTGTCCACAAACTCTTGCAAGAATTCGTTACCAGTGCAGAGAGCATTATACCAGTCAAAGAGTGCAACCGTTTATAACCGACATATACATATGAAATTTGAGAGCGTTCTCAGAACAGGATAAAGTGTAACCAACTCTCTGAAACCTGCATGCAAGAACACGCGAAAAGATATCATATAACATAGAAAGCCCCGTCGGACTCTGCCAGCCACGCCTACCATTCCCCAGTAGTACAAGCTGCAAAGACTGAACCTAACCTACAACGAGTAACTAACAAATTCAACAATCCTACCACTTGTCTTGAAAAGCTGACGGAAGTTTACGTTTCCGAGGAAAGACTCATGCTTGAGGAGAAAATATCTCGGGTCAAACACACCTCTTACTGAAACAAGCATTCAGAAGCTTGGGAGATCATCAATGACATCACTAGACGAAAAGAAACTAGAATAGTTCCACTTCGCGGATCACCGGAAGAGAGAAACTCCGCCTGGCTACAACAATTTTAGAACCAGGTAAAGGGCCAGCCGCCTCTATTAAGGAAATCACTATCAACCCAGAATAAGACGAAGATGAAGCATTTACATTGGAAGAATTTGATGCAGCTCGCAAACAAGCCAAACCTGGCAGAGCTGTGGGCTTTGATAATAGCACTAGAAATATGGAAATCAAGCCAATGGACAAAAAGTGATATTATTCCTATACTGAAAAAAAGTAGATCCGTTTGATCCAGCTAACTACAGAGGAATCAGCCTTGCCTGTATTGGGGCCAAGATCTACAATCGCATGATTCTAAACAGACTACAACTTCATATTGACCCAATGCGCTCCGTTGGAATCGAAGTGGTCTCAGGGAAAATAGATCTACAATTGCCCATGTTCTAGCTGTTTGTCGAGTCTTTGAAGGAATAAAAGAAAGAAATTTATCATTTGCAACAGTATTTATCGACTAATTAAAAGTATTTGACTCTGTACATAGAGATTATGTGTTCTCAATACTACAAAAGAGGTAGGAAATCACTGATTTTTCTAGACACCATTTCACAAGATATCGGTCTGGAACTAACTAAAATTCCTAAATTGATGCTAGATAGAGTACTCTGGGCAAACCATGTTGCTTTAAGTGCGTCTTCTACTCCGCCTACGGACGACTGATGATGTTGATGGTTCATGTCACATTTATACTGATGAATGACCAAAATATACTAAAGTCGGAGTCTCTGTGCTTTTTCCATTTTGTAAGAAACAAACAGAAATGATACGTGATCCACTGGTATCACGGGGGCTGTGACGTCAGAAGAAAACGCTCCTTACACGCTCCGTGCTCTGTGCACAAACTGTACTGTAACGGTAGACTATCGCGTAAATATCGTCAGAAGGACGCCTTGAGAACTTTTGATAAAAGTTGAATTTCGCTGTATATTCGTTAACTTGTCGTTAAACTGACGCTATATATGCGTTGAGCATTCGTTATGTCATATCTTCAGATGAGGGTGGACGTTTTTTGGACGAACAGTGGGCGATTACGAAACGAACACCCAACGTGCGGATCGTTCAAACAGCGAATACTCGACGAATAAATAGCGTGCTGATCAGCACGTTGCCGCACGCTCAAAATTTTGAACATGTTCAAAATAATCAGCGTTCTCCAACGAATTACGACGAACACTGAAAGAACAGCTAACGAATGCAACGCATATCAAGCGTGACACTAACGACTGACAACGTACATGAACGTGCAGCCACATTTTCGAACACGTTAGCCACACGTTGGCGCTAAACGCTGATATGTGACTGAAAATGTTTTCAATTACTGTTGGTTATTCATCAATAGGAATACGAATATATAAACAACCAAATCCGAACCATTTCAAAAGATTTAAAAGAAAGTACTAAGAATATGTAACTTCTCCATACCGAGTTCTCGCTCTCACCCATGATTTTTTCGGTTTAACACATTGAACATCAATCCCATACTTAAATTATAAAAATATATATACTTTTTTGGTACAATTTATAACATTGTTCCAATTAACATCTTTCCTGTAGTCTCCCTATATTGTTTCATTGATATTTTTGCTTCCACTATTATATTATATTTTGTTTTCACTTATTATTTTATATGATCGAAGAAATAAATAAATTGAACCGAAGTGAACTTACTTTTGATGTCTGAATATACAGATAATGGACGCTTTTTGACCAGTCAAGACATGTCGCCATGCAAGCGTTAGGCAGTGGCTACTCGTACGTCGGACATTCGCTGGTCAATCGTTGTGTACGCTCGGCATCCGTTTGATAGACGCTGCACACGCGCTGTAATTCGTCACGTGGGACGCCAGATATACGATCACCATTAGTTCCTCATTCGTTGCCCATTCGTGTTTATACGTCGTTTTAAGCCCGGAATTTGAACGTACTTGAGCGTATTTGGACTTTGCCAAATTTTGCGACGAAAAACGTGTACGTTGGGCACACGTTGGCTTTAAACGCTATAATGTGACAGGGCCTTAAGAGTGACAGCGCGTATGCAGCGTGAAATGATGAAAGAGCCACTCTAGGAGGCTGTGACGTCAAAAAAAAAACTATCACTGTGCGTTAGCTATACTGTACGCACGCGTTACTCTAACGATAGACTAGCGGCCAGAACGTCAGACGGGCGCCTGGTGAAAGTCGACGGAAGTTGATCAGCACGTTGTCGCACGCTCAAAATTTTGAACACGTCCAAAATCAAACGTTGGACAGCAGCGTCCTTCAGCGAACCCCGGCGACCTTTGGACGAATGGCTAACTAATACAACTGTCCACCGTGTTACCAACGACTGACAACGTGCGCGAACGTGCACCCAAATTTCCGAACACGTTAGACACACGTTGACTCCACACGCTGATGTGTAACAGTGCCTTTATCCTTTGACGCTTGAGCATTTGGTATGGCAATGGATGGGGTGGACGTGTTTTGAACGTACAGTGGACGATGAAGAAACGACGTGTGGAACGTTCAAACAGCGAATACGTAGCGCACTCGTAAGCACGTTACAGCAAGCTCAAAAATTTGAACATGTCCGAAATAAGAAATCGGCACCGGCGTGAATTGGGCGCACATCTGACGCATACAACGTATGTCAAACATATTAATAACGTCTGACAACGTACGTGAAATTTTCAAACACGTTAGGCACACGTTGGCTCTAAACGCTAATATGTGACAGAGCCCTAAGGACCGGTGGAAATAACAGTAAACTGTAAAAATTACGGGAAAATCCTTGGCAGCGAGTTGCCAGGGATTTCACCGTAATATTTACTGTTTAGGCCTACTGTGCTTTTTATCGATCTTTCACCGTAAAACGCTTATTTTTAGTGTCTAGCTCTACCACCCCAAAACTCTCGGGGGCCTATGGAACATCCCTTATATTTCTATTTATCCACCCACAGCACCCTCTACAAAAATTAGGGGTGCTGAGAGACCTGGTGCAAATTATCGGGTCCCAAAAGCAAGTTGTTTAAGGTGCAAATCATTGTGGCAAGCAAACAATGACAGAAATAGATGGTGCAGAATTATGGCCATTTTGACTAGAATTCTGGTCATTTTGACTAGACTGTAATCAATTTTGATTGAATAGAGTAGGTTCACGTGTGATCAGGTAAATAGTAAAGTCTGAATAAATTGCTTTAGGGTCGTACACTGATTAGAACGTCTCCTTGTCCCGAATTTGGAACATTTTAAGGTTTTTCAAAGAAGCAGAAAGAGGTTCTAAAGGGTTCTTCAGAACCATTTTTTTTTTGGTTCTACAAGGAATCCTTTTGGGTTCTTTATATACCCTTTGAGGTTCTTGATGGTATAAAGAACCCTATACAAAAATAGTAGGGTTCTTTATACCATCGAGAACCCCTAAGGTTGTAAAAAGAACCCTACAGGGTTTGGTTCTAAATAACCATTTATATTTTCTGCTTCTTTGAAAAACCTTAAAAGGTTCAAAATACGGGACAAGGAGAGGTTCTAATCAGCACTTTTTTTCTAAGAGTGTATGGGTGGATAAAGATGTTTTTGGGTGTGTTAAAAGTAGGGAATATCATTTGCAACCCCCTCGTAAGACAGCAAAACATTATTTATTAAGGAATTGTCTGTGAAATCTGAAGATCAGAAATTGCCTTCATTGCAAATCGATTAATACTACTAGTAGGAGTTTTGTCACTAGAGAAAAAAAAATCAAATCGAAGTCAAACGTTTGCTATAATTCCACTAAAACCGCGATTCTAGTTCCTACACTTTGCTGAAAGTTCTTAAATATCATGTTATTTTATATACCAGATTATTTGCACAATGTTAAATTTTAGGTGTGCAATAGAGACACCCGGCCTTTCAGTGGGACTTGGAGAGAAAAACAGTGTGTCTTAAAAATAATTGTGCAAGTCAAAAGCGCCCTCTTTGGTAATGAAAAAAACCTGTTTGTGACGTGATGCTTACATCACCATCACGGGCATAGTCTTAGCTTTTAAATGCCGTTTGTTCTGTTCAGTTTGCTTGTTTTAATTCTGAGATATGTTCAGTTTACAACGAAAAGGTAAAATCACAAATGTGCCACTTTTAATACAGCCAATGACAGCATCAGGCCCTCTTTCCGTAAAAGTGACATAATTGTGATTTCACTCTTTCCTATTTAAATTATCATATCTCAAGATTAAGACAAGCAAATTGAGCAAAACTAACGGTATTTGAAAGCTAAGACTATGTTCTCGACGTTGATGTAAGCATCTTGTCACAAGAGTATTTTCTAATTGCCAAAGAGGGCGGTTTTCACTTGCTCAATTTTTTGAGACACACTGTATAGAACTATCAACCGTAAAATGACCGTTAGCTCTATATTTACCACAATCCGTGAATTGTCCAAAAGTTGGTTCCACCAGGAATTCGGCATCGCTTATTCTTCAACTGGAAGTTTACAAAAGAAAAATAAATTATACAATTGGATTTCACTTATAAGCCACAGACTAACAATGACCACTGTTAAAAATATGTGAGCTTCATAATCCTCCATGCTCTAAGTGTCTTTGATAAGGTCTGAAAATGAAGCCCTGAAAAAAAAAATCAAAATTATTATTTAGTACTTTGAAAAAAGTGACAATCTACCAGTAGTCATGTTGACCGGATTCGCCACGCCCTTTTCCCCCCATTGACTTACTCTGTGTCGATCTAGGTTATTTTATACTCCACCGCAGTGGAAATTTATGGGTGACGTACGTTCACGCACATCTTGCCAGTGGCAGCATAAGTTTCCAAACTATTGTATTCTGGGGTGTTTATTTGTCCATTTAACTACCACTATATCACAATTTGACTTTTTTTTTCAAATTGAAGCTCCACAATGGTAGCCTATGTCTTTAAAGACAACATGTAACATTGTGGAAACACCCAAACTTTGACATCTGACCTACATAATATGTCAGATAAACAGCATAGAATACCCAAATATGCTGTCACTATACAGTGTGTCTCAAAAATAATTGTGCAAGTCAACAGCGCCCTTAATGGTAATGAGAAAATATTTTTGTGACGTAATGCTGACATCGCCATCAAGACCATAGTCTTAGCTTTCAAATGTCGTTTGTTCTGTTCAGTTTGCTTGTTTTAATCCTGAGATATGTTCAGTTAACAACGAAAAGGTAAAATCACAAATGTGCCACTTTTACTACAGTCTTTGATAGCATCAGGTGCTCTTCCCATAAAAGTAACACAATTGTGAATCCACCCTTTTGTTGTTTACATGATATCTCGAGATTAAAACAAGCAATTTGAACAGAACAAACAGCATTTGAAAGACTAAGACTTTGTCCTTGATGTTGTCTTAAAAATTTGTGTCACAGCAGTATTCTCTAACTGTCAAAGAGGGAGCTCTTCACTTGTACATTTTTTAAGACGTGCTACAACATGTCTCCAAAATTGTGCTTACATCAACGTCAAGAGCAAATTCTTAGCTTTTAAATGCCATTTGTTTTGTCTCGAGATATCTTGTAAACAACAAAAGGGTGGATTCATAATTATGTCACTATTACAAGGGATTTTAGTAAAAGTGGCACAATTGTGATTATTTTCACCCTCTCTTATTTAGATAAATATATCTCAAGATTTAAACAAGCAAATTGAACAAAACTAACAGTATTTGAAAGCTAAGACTATGCTCTCGATGTTGATGTAAGCATCATGTCACAAGCGTAGTTTCTAATTGCCAAAGAGGGCGGTTTTCACTTGCACAATTTTTTTTGAGACACACTGTATACTGATGAATATCAGCATATGACTGATAATCTCCGGTGTAAATGCGAAAAACTGGAATGGCCGCTTATTGAATTTCACTTTTTATAAGCACTTAATGATCGTTTTGATTTACAATTCTTTCAGGCTTCGATTTTTGACCGTATCGGAGACACACATAGCATGAAGGATTATGTAGCTCAGATTTTTTTTTAATTGAAACATTGTACAATTATGCCTTTAAAGAGCAGCAGTATGAGTAGGATAAGTCGACAATACTTTAGTAGCCAAAAAAGATGGAACATCAGTGGCGGATCTAGTTTTTCGCTAAGTGGGGTTGACCAAAAATTTTAGGCGCGCTTTGCGCGCCAAGTTACGATACAGAATTTTGGAAAGTGAAAAAAGGCAAAAAAATAAGATCGCGCACATTTGCATTTTACTATTTTGCGCTCTAAGCGCGCCGAAAAATGTGAAAATTACGACCATAAAATCTTTTCACTTGGCAGCCCAAGGGGGGAGTTAAGTCCCCTATCCACCCCCCCCCCCCCGGTACGATCAGCCGCTGAACATATGCAAACATTTGAAATGAATGGGGTGTAGTGTATACTACCAATTCTATCATAAAGGGAAAATTTGGAAATGAATGCGTATTAGTAGAAATTAAGACTTATTCTTATCGTGAAAATAGATTATCGAATCTCGTTTTAAGGAGAATATTTCGTCAAACTTACCATAACTAAGCGAGTAAATTAACATAATACTGCACATTTTTTTTTTAATCTGCCTGTTGGCTTGCGCATTTTCCATATACATTTGTAACAAGGACAGCGGATTTTGTGACAAAATTTTCTATCCTTATTACGAACTTACACGAGAAATTTTTCCAGGCAGACTTTTCCGGAGGTTATGCTGTCAGGCAAATGTAATTTTCATTCAGAGTCTTTCATATATATTTTTATTGTCTAGGCAAAAGGCTAAAACCCCCCACAGATATTGCGACTTTGACAATGATTTCTGGTGTTACAGTGTAGTGTATACCACAATTTTATTACGCTTTACTGTGGAATTACCGTATATTCTAAACACACGGAACAAGAAACTACCCCCTTTTTCAAAATACAATAACTTTTTAAAGAAACGGTTTCCAGCAAAATAATTTGGCAAGGGTGTTTCTACACTAATTGACTAACTTCTGTGTGAAAATGTGAGTGATCCATGAAGTCATGCATGAGTGAGCACATATTAAAGGCAAAAATGTCACTTTTCAAAAGTCACAAGGGTCATTTTAAGGAATTTGTGATGTAGGATTTTGACAAATTCTGTTTCTGGTGAATGATTATTCGTTATTTATGTTAATTATTTATCGCTTGACCCTCTTACACCTCCCCCTGCACTTCCGCATATTTTATGCTTCGGTGGGCTCAATTTAAAAATTTGCATCCTTCCTCAATTTTGACATTGTAAAATCTGTTAAGTTTATTGAAAAAATATTGAAATCCGATATTTTTCAGGAAAAATGTATATTTACATGTTGTATGAACATAAGAGGTTGTAACTATGTCATGGTTGAGCTATGAATGAAGCAAAAAATGTCATTATTTACCACCATTTTGGCATAAGAGATGACTCCTGTGACTTTTGAAAAGTGATATCTTTGCCTTTAAAGCATGCTCACTCATGCGTGGCATGACAAATCAGACACATTTTCACGCAGAAGTTAGTCAATGAGTGTAGAAATACCCCTGCCAAATTATTTTGCTAAAACTAATTTCGTTAAAAAGTTATGGTAGTTTGAAAAAGTGGGTAGTTACTTTTT
>JZLH01S0000005.1:22959-36070 GCA_001188425.1 Eucidaris tribuloides
TTCGACTTATTATGCACGTGACCATGATCGGAGCTGTCGACCACCATTCCAGGGACTTGACGGAACGAAAAATTAGAACAATACAATAAATTATTTTGGAAATCATCTCAAAGTATCAACTTTTTATCCGGTAAAATACAATGTTATTGGATGGTAGCTACAGCAAGTTCATATCATTTGAGTCTGTATTTTGAACTAATTGGTCTTTAATTTTAACTTTTCTGTCAAGATTTGTGGCCAAGTTTCATAAATCTATAGAAATTGTCCGTGTACGAAGACGTGAGGGTATTAAAGTGTGGATGAAGTGCAAACATTGAACTTGACGTAGCGTATAGTATTGCGTGAATAGGAAACAGGTGCAGACAATCCATTTAGTGTATAGGGGTGGAAGGGGTCGGAAATGGAGGCGGAAAAACACAAAATAAACGCACGAAACGCACGGATGGAAGTAAAACTGACGGCAGATGTTGATCGTTCCTATATATGCCGGTCGATTTTGGTCTCTTTTTAATGCATAACAAAACCGTTCCATAATTACAGGCAAATCCATTTATGTCAGCTATAGTCAATTTACTTTGCACTCACCCATAGTGGTGCGGGCGAATATTGCTTTAAAGCAACTGCTCATCCATGCTTTACGATGCGTCCCAGAAAAAAAAAACAGAACCCTAAAACAAAGGCTTATTGTGCAGAAAGCAATGGGGGCGTATTATTGAAAAACATGTTCAAAATAAATTTTCAAGTGATATATTAAGCAAATTTATTCATTTGTACATCTCTGGAGTACGCATGACCATGAAGATTTAAATGTCAAAACCATTTGCTACACTTTTTGGCTTTGACACTAGTGCACACCACGTGTCCATCTCCTTTTTTGTTCCTAATGTGCACAGTGTCAAGCCAAAAAAGTGTAGCAAATCCCCCCCCCAAACCATAACCATGTTTAAGGATTTTTGCGAAAAAGTCACCTATTAGAGTGGCACACTCCCGTTTACCTTACTAGGCAAGTACCCCCCCCCCCGGGCTTATAACATAGCATATCGACGTAATACCAACGAAATTGAAGCTAGCTTCTACGACATCCGTTTATTGGCATTGTGCTAGTAAAGAGGACATTTTTGGCGTGCATTAAACGTGTGTTTTATGACCACTTTAATCCGAAAACTAATAGAATGTACTTTCAATTCGGGTTATTTTATGTATTTAGAGTAACAGGGAAAAGGATTACCATCAAACTTAAGCGGATATGTGATTGGTGTTTGGAAATAAAATGGTTGCACGATATGAATGTAATGAATGTTGATGGATTATTATACAGTGCGTCCCAGAAAAAAACAGAACCCTGAAACAAAGGCTTATTGTGCAGAAGTAATGACGCATATGATTGAAAAAACATGTTCAAAATAAATTTTGATTTATGCTCTTTTAAATGATGCATTCAGCAAACTTATTCATTCATGCATCTCTGAGTACCATGACTTTGAATATTTAATGTCAAAAACCATTTGCTACACTTTTTGGCTTTGACATTGTGCATATTAGGAAAAGAAAGAAATAGACTCGTGGTGTGCCCAGTGTCAAAGCCAAAAAAGTGTAACAAATGGTTTTGACATTAAATCTTCATGGTCATGGTACTCAGAGATGAATAAATGAATAAATTTGCTTAATGTATCACTTGAAAGAGCATAAGTCAAAATGTATTTTGAACATGTGTTTTCAATAATACACCCCATTGCTTCCGTGCAATAAGCTTTTGTTTTAGGGTTCTGTTTTTTTTTCTTTTTTTTGGGGGGGGGGGCGCACTGTAAAGCATGGATGAGCTGTCGCTTTAAAGCAAAATATTCGCCCGCACCACTATGGGGTGAGTGCAGAGTAAATTGACTTTGCTGACATAAATGGATTTGCCTGTAATTATGGAACGGTTTAGTTATGGCATTACAAAGAGGCCAAATCGACCGGCATATATAAGAACGATCAACATCTGGCGTCAGTTTTACTTCCATCCGTGGTTTCCGTGCGTTTATTTTGTTTTTTCCCTCCATTTCCGATCCCTCCCACCCCTATACATTAAATGGATTGTCTGCACCTGTTTTCCTATTCACGCAATACACAACGTCAAGTTCAATGTTTGCACTTCATCTCACACTTAATACCCTCACGTTTCCTTCGTACACAGAAAATTTCTATAGATTTATGAAACTTGGCCACAAATCTTGACAGAAAAGTTAAAATCAAAGACCATAGTTTCAAAATACAGACTCAAATGATATGAACTTGGTGTAGCTACCATCCAATAACATTGTATTTTACCGGATAAAAAGTTATACTTTGAGATGATTTTCCAAAATAATTCATTTGTATTGTTCTAATTTTTCGTTTCCGTCAAGTCCCTGGAATGGTTGTCGACAGCTCCGATCATGGTCACGTGCATAATAAGTCGAATTCCAATTGGCCGAGAGGCAGCACACGTAATCCCTCCTCGGGGTCCGACAAGCTGAAAGCCGACTTCGGCATCTCCGAAGTGATGGAGGAGTCGCTAGTCATAGACGCGCCTGTTACAACCAAGGATGACTTGGAGCAGATATGTGTGTGAGTATTATGTAACATGTGATGACTTGGAGCAGATATGTGTGTGAGTATTATGTAACATGTGATGACTAGGAGCAGATATGTGTGTGAGTATTATGTAACATGTGATGACTAGGAGCAGATATGTGTGTGAGTATTATGTAACATGTGATGACTTGGAGCAGATATGTGTGTGAGTATTATGTAACATGTGATGACTTGGAGCAGATATGTGTGTGAGTATTATGTAACATGATGACTTGGAGCAGATATGTGTGTGAGTATTATATAACATAAATGATGACTTAAAGCAGATATGTGTGTGTGAGTATTATGTAACATGATGACTTGGAGCAGATGTGTGTGTGATTATTATATAACATTTGATGACTTGAAGCAGATATGTGTGTGAGTATTATGCAACAGGAACAAACTAACCCTATCATTGCCATACTCAGATTGTCACATGCATATAGTCTATGGTAGTTTGCTGTATAATGGTATTGAGAGAGTTAAAAATCAGGATCGTATTGTCTCTCTCGGATTTCCACTGCACCCTCACTTGATTCCTCGTCATTGTCTTATTGTTTTCCTTCTTCTCCTTCTTGTTTAGTTGTCAAGTTTTTGTTCCTTTCTACTGGTTGTACTATCTTCTTTGTCGTCATTTATCCGTTTTCCCAATTTGTTCTTCTTTTCTTCTTGTTCCCTTTCTCTCTGTCCCTTTTCTTCTCTGTCTTCTTATTGTTTTCTTGTTGTTCTTCTTCTTCTTCTTCTTTTCCTCCTCCTCCTCCTCCTCCTCCTCCTTCTCATTTTTCTTGTTCTCATACGTCTCTTTCTTCATAGTCCACCTAGTCCTATAATCAGTAAGTTTCTTATATCCAGATTGAGTCATCCCTGACGAAAACACAAATGCAGATACACTCACACACAAACACCGCACACGATACTATGACGCGGGTATTCATTATTTTCTAATATCGTTGTACAATGAATCCCCAAAACAAGTATAACTCCAATTAGTGAATGATTTCATTTGCGAAACCAGTATTCGAATCAAGACACATTTCATTATATTCCTGTAAAGAAATAACGTCATTAAATCTACTTAACCCACGCACTGCTGAGATTAAATGCCACCTTCGCATTACACCCATTTTTAATCACCCATCCAATGAAACCATTTGACTAAACATGTATATGAAAATCAAGGACATAATTTTAATTTACCGTGTGGCAACCATAGAGTTACATTATCTATCTTTATATATGGTGGCAACCATTACATATCTCGAAGGAGTTCTCGTGAAAACTCAAGATCCTTCCAATTATTCTGACCTGACTGCCACGAGTACTGCATTACTAATCAAGGTTATTTAACGCGTACCATCATGTAGGATCGCTTTACCACGTGTACATGTATAGTCAATCGCAAACGAAGAGCGCGGTAATGATAGAAGTAGTATGAGACAACCAAAGAAGACATCGAAACGCACATTACCATTCATCACAAGGCTGCCGCTTGTAGGGGAAAATCCCCACCGTAGGGAATTTTAGCCAACCGTAGGGAGTAGTGAATCCTTACGGGGAAAATGACCTTCCGTAGGGGAAAGTAGAGATTTTTAATGATTTGTAGGGGTTTTTTACAATTTTAAAAAAAATATGCTTAAATCCTCAAAGATTTTCTAAGAACTCCCATATATATTTGTCAGTAGAAATTATTTGGGTAAATCCATTGTCCAAGTTGGTCACTATATCGTATAATTACGAAAACCGTAACGTGCGCATGCCGCAGTATCAAGGTGATCACAATGTCAACTTTCTCAATTAAAATAAATCTCTCGCATTTACTAAGGTTATTTTGTAGGGGAAAACGTCCCTCCGTATGGGAAAAGTGGATTTTTGTAGGGGAAAACATAGCTCCGTAGGGAAAAATTGGCCTATTGGGCGTAGGGGAAAAGTAGTGTCCGTAGGGGAAAATACGCATGCGGCGTAGGGGAAAATTACAATTTTGAGTGGTAGCCCTGATTCATCGGGTCAATGTCTCATGCTCTTTGACGGACGACGGACCTTCATTAGAATTGTGCATTTCCATTTCGTTCACACACAACCGTTGATTAATCGTAGCTATAAATATGGAGTATCCATTTCATTTTTGTTTTTGGCTCAATACAATTGCACCTTGCACCTGTTATGAACAGCGTGTATCAAAAAATTGTGCAAGTAAAAAGCGCCCTCTTTGGCAATTAGAAATAATGTTGTGACTTTATGCTTACATCAACTTCAAGGGCAACTTTCAAATGTCATTTGTTATGATTAATTTGCTTGATTTGATCCCGAGATATGGTGTTGACAACAAAAGGGTGAAATCACAATTGTGCCACTTTTACTGTAGGGAAGAGGGTCTGATGTTATCATTGACTGTAGTAAAAGTGGCACAATTGTGATTTACCCTGTCATTGTTAATTAAATATATCTCGATATTTACACAAGCAAATTTAAAAAGAACAAACGGCATTTGAAAGCTAAGACTGTGCCCTTGACGTTGATGTAAGAATCATGTCACAACAGTAATTTCTAATACCCAAAAGGGCGCTTTTCACTTGCACAATTTTTTTGAGACACGCTGTATATAGGCAATCGCAAACGAAGCTCGCGATAATGATAGAAGTGGCATGAGACAACGAAAGAAGACATCAAAGCGCTCATTAACATTCACCGGGTCAACGTCTGATGCTCTTTGACTCTTAACTGAAATGCGAGGAGACGCGTATTTTACAGACGACGGACCTTCATTAGAATTGTATATTTCCATCTTGTCCACCGTAGCACACGATCGTTGATTAATCGTAACTATAGATATGGAGTATTCATTTCAATTTTGTGCACCTGTTTTGTATGTATACTCCTTATCCAGTTATCACGACGATACTCTCTAAAAAATAATGTGTGAAAATATTCCCTCTTTGAGGAGTGAATTTCAAAAAAGATCGGGGATCAATCGGAGATTTCGAGTGTTCCTTTAGGTCACTCCAAAATGAGTGAAAATCACACATTTTCACTCCAAATTCACTCTAAATTCACTCTTTTTTCAAATTCACTCCTCAAAGAGTGAATATTTTCACTCATTTTTTTAGAGAGTACCCCTCCCGAATTCCCGTGCACATAATGAAGTGTGTAATATGAAAAGAATTTCGTTATTGTTATACTCGGCTTATAAAATGTTGTCACGTCGTACCGTATATTCATGGAAATAAAATATAGATTCGTGACTAAATGAATAAATAAATGACTGACTGACAATAGAAAAATAAAAAAAAAATAAAAAATAGACAAATAAGTGATAAGATAAATAAACAAGAGCCCCGGGGGGCAAGACGATCACCTGAGGTCTCGCAAACTCTCTATGGTGCCCATAGAAAAACATTCAGCTATATGTATAGTTTTGGCCCTTGGAGCCTGATATCTAGGCACCCACGTAAGCCAAATGAACCAGTTGGAAAACTTTGCATCCCCTTGCCATACACGTATAGCTGATTTTGCCAAGTTTAATTAAATTCTGACATCCATTTTTATAAAAACTAGGCACGCCCTAGTATCTTAACATTTGACCTTTGACCTACTTATGTGATCTTGACCCCAATTTAACATTGAGGTCACTATACATGTAGCATTTACCATCCAAGTTAGTCACAAATTGGCCAATAACAACCAAACAGTTAACTTGATACATAGTATTACCCCCAAATTACATTGAAGTCAATGTCCAGCATCTACCACCAAGTTTGGTTAGAAATGGCTATTGGTAAATTTAACTAGTTGGCCTCAGGGCCCCGCCCCTGGCCCAGGGGCCTGTGTAACCATCGCAGAAACCTCTATCTCTCTGAGATCATTGTCCACAAGTTGGTGCTAATCATTGATGTGAAGGGTGAATTCCCTATAGGGCCATCCCAAACTTTTGCCCCTTAGGGAAAGGCACCTGTGCATTGTAGAGGAACATTAATTTATCACATATAGAGTAGGTACACACAAGGGGATTACTAAACTATTTCTGGACTAAGAAGAGATGTTGAAAACTACATTATTTTTGGCCCTTAGGGCTGCTGGCCCAGGGGCATGTGACATTTGAGACCTTGAATCCTACCTAAGGATATTCCTTGCCAAGTTGGCGCAAGACAAATCAATCGTACATTTTGAAGAAGAAGGAAATGGTAAGAAGTTGCGCACTGACAACCGACGCCACGACGCAAGACGAAAGAGCAACGACGAACGGACGAGAACGGACACGGACGAAAAGATCGCAATAGACAAATTAGTTTGCATAGATAGATAAAAAAATAGAAAATGTATGAATAAATAAATACATAAATAAATGAATATAAATAAATAAATAAATAAATAAATAGAATAATAAATAAATAAAATAAAAATGAATAAATAAATAATCGCTAATAAAATGTTGTCATGTACGTACTAAATGAAAAAGATCATATAAAGAAGACACTAACTAAGTAACAAATAAATAAATAAATGAAGAAGGAGAAAGGAAGGCGAGAAGGAAGGAACGAAGGAAGAGAGGTGGAAAGAAGGTATACTAGATAATAAATACATTCAAAACAATAAGGAATGAAATCATTAGATATCATAAAATGTATGCTGAATCAGACTAATTCTTGGCCATAGAGTGGGTAATTCGTCATATCATATGGGTTATTTAAAGCACGGTAACTTGTATAAAATAAAGAGTTGAAAGTTTGCCAGCTTTCCATGGAGTGAGCAGATTATACGTAAATTTTAACAAATCATGATATACAACACATCCTACGACACACCAACACACAACACACCCACACACACATCCACCATAACAACATCGCACACACCAACACGCAACAAACACATAACTACGTAAAAGAACTACAAACGCACTGACACACACACACAACGCACACACGCACGACATACACAACAACAACACACAACACACAACACACACACACACACAAATACCGACACATCACAACACACACACCACACACACACACAGTACACACAACAACACAAAGCTCGACACGAACAAATCAACAAAACACACGCCCAACAGTCACACACACACCGCACACACAACCATTCACACAACACAACACACACAACACACACACACACAACACACAACAACGACAACACATGGCGACACCCCAACACACACCGTTCTAGCAAAATGAAAATTTATTGGTAGTTATGGGTTTTTGTTATTAAGATTCAAGTCACGCAATTAATTTTAATTAATGAGATATCCTAAAATAATCTTTCAGGACGGTATATTATGTGATGCGAAAATGTATATAAAAAAGATATTATATGTAAAAATAACATCAAATCTGTATTCTCAAATCTCAAATATACTATATTCAAATCTCTTTGATAAAACTAAACCAGGTGAGCATTATAACGAGTAAAAAGGTCGACAGTTTCGCTGGGCTTTCGTGCCCCGAAGTTGTTCAAAAATGAGATGCATAGAATCACGACAACCGACACTCATATATTGAATGCGAAAGATATACGCCTCTGACAAGTTCAATATATCAAATCGTGTTTATCAGGTGTATACGCCACGGATACACGTATCATTTTGTTGTTCACACATGGCTGAAGAAAAAAGTCATGCATTGCACGTAATTCATCTGTTTGGGTTTTAACGTTGATGTGAATTTATGTGGTTACGATGGTCTACCCCGTCGAATTTGACTCTGTAATTTTACCTTAAAGGAAAAGATGAGGTTTCACCTTTGCAGCGATGTAATCTCCTTTTTAAACCCTTATCCTTTTATTCAATTATATCGAATACAAGGACTAAAATAGTACAAATCTTACAAAATACTATTGTTTTATATTTTTGACAAAAAATCTATACACTGTAAAAATGCTAAACACTTTATAAACACTTGAACACGTTTATCTGGAAATCATAAACACGTTTAGTCAGAAATTCTGTGTATGGCCTATATGATATCAAACGTTTGTGTTTATTTCTGAAACGCTTCGTAAACACTTGAACACGTTTGATATGAAATCATAAACACGTTTAGGTGTTGAGGTGTTGAAAATCATAAACTCATCAACAAACATTTTTCTGAACTCCCAAACACTTAAATGTTTAGATCTTCACAAAAATGTTTGTTGACGCCTTTAAGATTAAGATTTTCAAACACCTAAATACCTAAACGTGTTTGTGAAACGTGTTCAAGTGTTTATGAAGTGTTACAAAAAAGTGTTTATAAGAGTTTTAGTATTGCCACAGTGATATCAAAGGTATCCACATTCCACATCTTTACAAAAAGGTGTCGTGTGTAGATAATTCGAGTCCGTTGGTGATACATTTTTACACCAATGCTTAAATGCTGTACAACTAACCGATATGGTGAATCCGCCTAATAAACACAATTGTTTTGTTTATTTAGGTTAGGATATTTGTTTGAGTCTTCTTTATCCACCTCCTCCATATTTTCTTTAATTTCTTTCATACTTCATATCTGCATTTTTCGTTCATTTGACTAGATAATTATCATTTTTAGTACCAAAATTAAAATGAGTACAAAATTCACCAAGTTTCTGGTGCTAAAATAATATTCTCTGTACAACAAGAATACTATTAGAACGTGTTCTAAATCAGTATGTCGGTAACTTATCTGGTAATAATTTCCTTGTGAAATAATAATTTTCTCGTACATATTTACAAATGGATAAGATATTTACGCTGATATGCTATAGAATTTTGCGTATTAGTCTTTATTGAATTTTAATTATCACTATAATAATTATGGTATGTCTTTACGGTCGTAAGTGTATGAGGATGAAATAAATATTCATGATTTTATGAACTCTGAAACAAGAAATATGAACTATGTGTTTTTCAAAATACGCATTTTACATATGCCAATCAAAATTTGGGAATTCGTAATTTATAAGAAATGTCATATCCCATGAATTGTATTTCATGAATGTTTGAATATAAGATCAGTATTCATGTATTTATTGAGGTTAAGTTATACCCTTTCTACTTTCACTTGTAATGTTCTCGATAAAAAACATATAATGACTGCACAAATATTCATTCAATTGTATCATGCTGTTTTGTTCTTTCCAGAGATATAAAACACGTGCAAGCTATGCTACGAGAGGTGGACCACAACGAATTACTTCCACGACAAAGATCACCCGGTAAATATATTCATACTCTCTTAAAACGAAAGTGAAATTGTTTACTCTTTCATGAGTGAATTTAGAGTGACTTGAGTGATTTCACTAATTTTGGAATGACCTCGGGGATCACTTGGGGATTTCGAGTTATCCCTGAGCGGTCCTGAGGTCACTCCAAAATGGGTGAAAACACACATAAATATTCACACTAAATTCACTCTAAATTAACTCTTTTTTGACATTCGCTCTTCAAAGAGTGAACAATATCACGTTTTTTTTTTTAAAGAGGGCACTGTATACACTGCAAAAGCTTTGGTGTTGAATTTAACACCCAGTGTATTAACCAAAATAGAAATGGGATATGGTGTCAAATTTTAACACCCGGATGTTTTAAACACGAAAATAATTACCTGTAACACCAGTACAATTATCATCTTTACCACTAAAAGTATCAAAATTAACGCCATAATGTGGTATCTGTACTGAGTGATACGTACCTTTGTTTTAAATTCAACAACCCAGTTTTTGCAATGTATATACTAGTAATTTCCCTCTCGAAAAAAGTGACCCTGAGTGACCTCTGAGGTCACTTTAAATAGGATGCAAAAAAAAACACCTACACTTGTTAGCTAAAAAAACCACTCTAATTACTCTCAAAATTTACGATTTTCTCGAAAATTCAGTCACCCGTTAAACAGTGGATATTACACTGCACAAAACTGGGGTGTTAAATTTAAACCAATTGATGTTGTCCGATATATTACCAAGTTTTGTGTTGAACTTCAACACTTTGGGTATCACTGAAACACCAAGAGTATTACCTTCAATACAATGAGTGTTAAATTCAACACCACAATGGGTGTTAAATTTAACCCCCAGTTATTGCACTGTTTCGCTCATTTTCTTGGAAAGAGAATTATGTGCACGTGAAACAGTAACTTTAAAGTTTTCCAATCCGGGGGAGGAGAGTGTGTGTCACTTGCAGACTATACAGGCTGGCCCAGAAAGAATGCTACAACTGCGATCGTTGATTTCTTCAACATCATCTGCAATATGCCATTGGTTTTTGTTTCAGCGATTAGAACATTCTTTTCCAACAATATGATACCATGATCATCGATTTTGAGTAATTCGTTTGGGTCATGTGGTCATTTTTCCGAGGCAATGTCATTTCCCGAATTTGCCAATTTTTCATCAGCGGCGGTCATCCGAACACCGAGATATTCTCGCGTCTCAGCGTGCCATACCAGACAAACCGCGATGACAATGGAGATGCAGCTCACATCGTCTTCTTTATCAAAGCGAGGGCATTCCTGCCCTTTGTTTCGGCATACCTTATTCGATGGCACACCGTAACGTGAGAATATTCCGGTATTTTGATGATCGCTGGAGGTTAAAAATAGCAAATTTAGGAAATTATATTGCCTCAGAAAAATAGCCCTAAGATCCAAACACCTCAATCAAAATTAATGATCATGGTATCATTTTGTTGCAAAAGGAATGCTCTAACCCATGGAATAATCACCAATGACATATTTTGAATGACTTTGAAGAAATTAACGATCGCATGTGTAGCATTCTTTTGGGCCACGCTGTATATACTCCTCAAATCATTGTAACATTGAACCCCACGAGAGGCTTAATCTGTGGTAACATGTTTCCATCCCCAAATGGCGTAAACGGTCTAGCTCCCTTTTTCAAGAACCTCGAAAGGTTGACTGAAAAAGCATAGATTTTTTCATTGAAAAATCCAACGTCTGTTTTCGACTCTATACGTCCCGATCCATTTTCGAATGTTGTTGGTGATGTTCTCTTGTTTCTTGATGACCGTGAATAACAAGTATAGGCCTACATCGCGAGTGACGACCCCCCCCCCCATCCCGCTCCCGATTTCACACTGTTTATGAATAATGATTATAGCCTATACATGTATCTCTAGAGAAAGTGTCTTGTGTGGAAACATGCGGAAAGTATATACACATACCTATACCTTTTTGAATACAATCATGATATTTTCTGTTGAAATGTCCACACTAAAAAGCATATCGTGATAACCTTCAGGTATAATCGTGGTCCAAATTAGATTTCCGAATCCCATCAACAATTAATAAACTAGTCTTATTATTCAACAGCTAATTCCAGGAAATTGTCGCCAACTTTGCAGAGTATAGCCTCATCGAAATAACAATCTTTTTGAAATAATTTATATGCGCCGATCATCTATTACTCTTACATGAGTAGAGTGTCTAACTCTCTATAACTAATTTTATTCAGTGCACAAAAGAGACAATCCTATACCACTCTAGTGAGTTTACTGTATTGTACTAATAGTGTTAACCACGAAAGCATTTCTTATTATCCGTAAATACTTTTGTGAATTATGCAAATTGTTTTGTCGTGATAAACAATTAAACAATATCTGAGGGAAAGCTCACCGTTTTGCAAGGGTTTTCTTGTGTTGTTTAACCAAAACAAGGCATTTTTTTGTTTTGCCGATGGAGAAATTAGTCGCCACACGAAATTATTAAAATGTATGCATGCGTGACGCATTTTCGCCGCCTCTAGCAAGAAAGTCGTAATGACTACCGGTACTCGAGTCGAGCTGAATTCTGCAAAGCGTGTGATATTTTGGTAAATGGAAGTAAATTGCGCTAAGCACACTTAGACCATGCATGAAATAGCTGCCGCTAGGTAACGCTCCCTTTTACTCGTGCCGATTGTGATCAATTAGAGACGTAAGCTAAAATATGTTAGACGGATGTACGGAGGGACACCCATGCATAAATAAGGTAACTTTGTCCACTAAGCGTCTTACGTCTTATAAATTGCAAAAGCGCGAACGCTTTACGACTTAATTTCGGTAAACAAAAGAGATAAAATGATTAATGCTGTAAGGAAGGATTTGAATCAAAATTACTTCCAAGAAAGCTATTTCGAGTTTGTGTACATAATAGGGTTAGGTTGTTTATAACGACGGCCTGAAGATTATTTATTTGTTTGTGTCCGCCTCATGTACTATAATACAAACTAAGAAATAAAATAATCAAATCTTCCAAAATGACGTCTGCTTTACCTGCTATTTCGGAAATTCAGCGTCCTTATGAAATAGATAATAAACGAGTTCGGAATAAACATCTCGATAGAATTGTACTATCAAGACTTAGCCTTATCCTCCATTAAACTCACTGAGTGTAAAAAAATATCTGAGATCCCCATTTTACTATTGTCTTAAAGTGATAGGCTAACATTGTGGAACTTCAATTTAAAAAAATGTCAAACTTTGATATCTGAGCTACATAGTAGTGTTCAAATGGACGAATAAACACCCAAGAATACAAAAGTTTGG
>JZLH01S0000018.1:0-19193 GCA_001188425.1 Eucidaris tribuloides
TTGATCAGGATTCACCTTAAATCACCCAGCTCTTGATCGGGATTCATCTTAAATCACCCAGCTCTTGATTGGGATTCACCTTAAATCACCCAGTTCTTGATCGGGATTGACCTTAAATCAACCAGTTCTTGACCGGGATTCACCTTAAATCAACCAGGATCTTGATCGGGATTCACCTTAAATCAACCAGGATCTTGATCGGGATTGACCTTAAATCAACCAGTTCTTGATCGGGATTCACCTTAAATCAACCAGGATCTTGATCGGGATTCGCCTCAACCAACCAGGATCCATATCAGGTTTTGCCTCAACCAATCAGGATCCGTATCAGGTTTCACCTTAACCAACCAGGATCCGTATCAGGTTTTGCCTCAACCAATCAGGATCGTATCAGGTTTCACCTTAATCAACCTCTATCTGTATCACGTTTTGCCTCAACCAATCAGGATCCGTATCAGGCTTCACCTTAACCAACCTGTATCTGTATCAGGTTTTGCCTCAACCAATCAGGATCTGCATCAGGTTTCACCTCAACCAATCAGGATCTGTATCACGCTTCACCTTAACCAACCAGGATTCGTATCAGGCTTCAACTTAAACAACCTATATCTGTATCAGGTTTTGCCTCAACCAATCAGGATCAGTATCAGGCTTCACCTTAACTAACCAGGATCTGTATCAGGCTTCACCCCAACCAACCAGAACCAACCAGGATCTATATCAGACTTCACCTCATCTAACCACGATCCGTATCAGGCTTCACCTTAACCAACTAGGATTCGTATCAGACTTTACCTTAACCAACCTGGATCCGCATCGGGCTTCGCCTTAATCATCCAGGATCATTCTATATCAGGTTTCCCCTCATCAACAGGATGCGAATTAGGCTTTACTGTAACCAACCAGGATTCTGCATCAGGCTCCGCCTTAACGAGCCAAGATCTGTATTATGATGCACCTCAACCAACTACGATCCATATCAGGCTTTGCCTCAACCAACCAGGATACATTTTATTAGGCTTGAGATCAACAAACCAGGATCCATAGCCAAGTTTCGGATGAACCAACCCCGATCCGTATTAGGTTTTGCCTCAACCAACCAGGATCGATATCAGGCTTCACTTTAACCAGCTATGATCTGTATCATGCTTCGCCTCAACCCACCACGATGCCTATTAGGATTCAACCAACCAGGTCCGTATCAAGCTTTCCCTCAACCAACCCGGATTTTGATCAACAGCATCCAATCTGGTTCGTCTTAAGCCCGGGGGGGGGGGTCGCTCTCCACACGGCCTGTCTCCCACCCGTGTCCAACAACCTCAGAAATGCACCCTAAACGGCGTAACCTGTATAACCAAATTTGCAACCCTAAATGGCGTAACACAACAGAAAAGCTACCCTAAGTGGCGTGACTCCCAGGAAATGGAAATCCAGCTTATTCTGATGCCCTAAGTGGCGTGAACAGGGAATCCACTAATTTGATACCCTAAGTGGCGTAAACAGTGAAATCAACTAATTTGATACCCTATCCAAGTGTCCTTCTCATCAATAACATTATTGTACATTGCACAACCCGAAGAGGTTCACTTAACAATTCATAAATATTTCTCCTAATTATCAAATGTTCATGTTGGAGATGTTATTAGATCCACAAAAAATTTGCACCCCTAAATGGCGTAATCTACATAACCAAATTAGTATCCCTAAATGGCGCGCCATGTTAGAAAAGGCTACCCTAAGTGGCGATTGCCAGCGAACGGTGCTGAAAAAGCTACCCTTTTTCCAAAAGACGTCGACGACGCCCGAGTGCTGGAATAGGGACCCTTTACGACGCTTTTTCTGGACGCGGGTGCGTAGCAGGCCGTGTGGAGAGCGACCCCCCCCCCCGGGTCTTAAGCCGACCATGATCCTGGTCACGTTCAGGGTTCGCATCAAGCCAATAAGTATTCCTATCCCACTAAGTCAACGAGGCTTGTGATCTCAATCAGGATTCGCCTTAAAGCAATCCCAATCCCGAACATGGTATGCTTTAAACTAATCAGGATCCCGATAAGGTTTGCCTCAGGCCACCCAGGCTCCTGACCAAGATTAATGTTCAATTTAAACCAATCCAGATCCCAATTATGGTTCGCCTTAAACAATCCAGGATAGCAATCATCGACAGGGTTCACCTCAAACCAATGAAGGTTCGTTTCAAACTAACCAGAACACTTATTAGAGTTCGCCTTAAACCAATCAAGATTCGGTTCCCAGTTCGCCTTAGACCAGTCAGAATCTCTACCAGGGTTTACCTTAATCCAAACGGGATCCTGATCAGAGTTCGTCTTTAAAAACTAACCAGATTCCTGCTCGTGGTTTGCCTTCAACCAATCAGAATCTCAATCAATGATCGCTTGAAAGCGACCAGAATCAGAGTTCCCCTGACCAAAATTATGGATGTATAACGAGTATAGGAAGTGGTCTGTTCATCAACCTCCCTTACCAATGATTATTTTATGAGGAATCGACCCAATTGAACTCGTGTATACTTACAGCAAACAGACCGAATTGGAAAATTTTCTAGTTGATTATACCCGTCCGTCCATTTGCTCCAACTTGCGGGGGTGTAATCAATTTGTGTTTTGTATTTGTAACTTTTCTCTTTTCAGTCACCCGTAAACATGCCGTAAATTATTCACTGAATCCGATTTAAAATGGCGCTTATTGATGCATGAGTTACATTTGGGGTGAATCGACTGGCTTGGTTTCATGGAAAAGTAACACATTTTGGTCTTATTCCGTTTTGGCAGCTATAAATGAATGACGACTCTAACGGTTAAGTGCACCTTGCATTTCCGCCTTTGATTCTCAAGCACGACAGCTTGCATAATGATACGGAGTCGACTTAATTCACAATTGTGGCTCGAGTAGATATATATAGCATTGAAGGATGTACTTTGACTTCAAGCGAGCAGAGAGAAAAAAGCCTGCTGAGTATTTACCACATGATACGCGATTCTTAAATTAAACTTAACAAATATACGCAATCAAACAAGGCCAAGTATATTTTAAGTTACCTCACCATCACGGACAGCAGGTAGTTTTGCTACAGGGTTACGAAATTAAATTACACATTGCTTTGAAACATGACATCATTTCTAAAATGCTGATCCATGCCCTTTTTTGAACAAATCTTACTCTCGGTCGACTTTTGTGAAATCATCTGGGCATTAATTTCTCACGACCCATTATAATATCTGTACAATTTTCACCCAATTTTTGTGTACAATGCTTTCTTTCTCTAATTTATATCGCAGTTTGAGTGGACAAAGCGGAAAATATAGGTACTTAAAAATTTTCAAAATTAACTTTTAATAGAGAATATCTTGCAATGTATAGGTTTTTTAAAGTGAAATGATTTAATAAATAGTTCACAAATCACAAGTGGTCTTACAGTTACTATATAGCTGAATATAGAAGTACTTACTTATGTGGTGCAATAAAAACAACTTTACGGATGATAACTCGCCATACACACAATATTAAAGATGAATTTCAGTATAACATTGATAAACAACATGATGAGCCTCGATTTTTTTTTTTCAGTTTAACTCTTAAGATGCGATGGACAGTACAGTTCGATGGGCATTCTATGTATTATGTGGTGCACATTTGCGACTTCGGTACGTTAAGAGTTAATAGGTGTTAAGGGGATAAGATTCGATGGGGGTAAATTATTAACACAGAAGTATGCATTATTATCATAGTTTACAAGAACATTTACGTTAATTCTGTTTGTTGTTTAGCGCATGGTTTAATTGCAAAAGTGCGCCGCGTTGAGCTGCCGATGTAAAAATCTAACAATCAATTTCAAAATAACATTTTATTTCATCATCCTGCCTGCAAAGAAAGTCAATTTTACAGCACGACTGTACAGAGACAATACCCTGCTGGGTATATACCACCGAATCAGTTTGTTGGGTAAATTTGCTCGGACTCCCGTAACGAAGTTACAGAAATTATCAATAGAAGTTGGAATTGAACCAAAACACGGAAATACATGATGAAAAATGACCCTTTCCTTGTGAGGTCGAATGAAACTCGAGTTTGGTGGGACTCGCGTCACTAGGGCTATACACAGTGGAGTTGGATGCGTATAGAAGTGTTTGTTATGATTATTTCGCGGGCAGTATCTTTGTCTGAACTCTACACATTGGTTGAAATATTTTTATGTGTTGGTGATGATATGTAATAATCTTAAAAGCCCTAGACACGTGAGCAAGTTCATTAACATAGTAAGGAGCAGAGAGCTCTGTTTTCATAAGTTATCCGGCTGTTATTGCATCTTACTTGTCGAATTAGAAGTTGTCTGTATCCTGCGGGGCTAATAATGACACTGCGATTCATAAGGGAGAGAGAGGAAATGTAAAGAGGAAGCTCGCCAAGTGACGAGTCGTCGCCGACCACTTTTTTTTTCGTAGGAGTTGAGATCGCCGTTGGGGTGAGGACGAATCATTTTCGTTTTGTCACTCTCATCCAGTGTGCGCGGAAGAGAAGAGCTCGTACGGAGCAAGCTCTTGTCTCACGGACTGCTTGTCATTTTTCGCGCCAGAGATCGTCGGTAACAGACAACGTTAATATTTCATCTGTGAACGCGATTTGGGCGCGAAATAATAGTATGATGAGAATGACAACAGCACGCAACGTATGAGAAATCAACATCTAGCTGGGAAGTTGCTCACCTGGTAACTTTTGTATGTATGTGGTGGATCTTTCGTACACTGCCACGATATTGGAGAGCTGTTTAGTCGATGTCAACAGAGGAGTCGTGATTTGTGGATCCTGACTGTTAAGCTGGATGGTCGTAGTATTTCGAATGTCAGGAACATTAGGCCTAGTCGCAACCTGTCACAAATTTTTCGACTCCACAGCTGCTGTGACAGTGGCACACCGTGAATCAATTAAGTCAAATGACAAGAACTCCAGAGTTTAATTTGCCGCCTGCCACGCTGCACAAATTACAGGACTTCAAGAGGAAGTTGGACGGGAATCATGCATAAAGTTCACCGAGATGGTCCTAATCCGCAGGTCGCGTATCATCTTGGTAAGTGGTAGATACAAATGGAAAAATAGTACATTGATAACAAACTGACAAATGTACCTTATCTTGACGCCCATTATGTATCAGTGGATGGATTTAAATCAAATCAAATCATTTTCGTGGTTGATTGAACCCATGATATAAACAAGAACGGCGTGATGGTCTAGTGGTTAGAGCGTCCACCTCACGACTGGAAGGTCGCGGGTTCGAGCCCCAGCCGAGTCATACCAAAGACTTTTAAAAATGGTACCTTCTGCTTTCTAGCCAGGCGCTTGGCATTCTGGAACAGAGAAGGGTTAAATTGTGTCATATAGGGCCCGCTCGTAGAGCAGTCTATTTGAATGAAGTGGCTATACCCTGGGTAAATAAAACGTTATCATTGTTATAATTGATACACATGTACAGTATGCTTCCTTTCACGTTGCGTGCTGAGCAGTCACTTAATGATAGAATAAATAATCATTACTATGCATGTGTAATCCTCATTAATTATTTTGCGATTCGATAGCGTGTTTGAGATCAATGGTGTTACACGACAGATAACTTAAAGAGAGGGAATCCCAATTGCACTTCTCAAGCAGCACAACACCACAACACTCATGCCTTGAGGCCATTTATGAAGGACGTATCTGTGAAATCTGAAGATCAGTAATTACCTAAAGTGCACCAAACCCTTATCATCACTTAGTCTCCTTGTGAAGTTCACTGAACCGAGTTAGTTCAGTAGTATTTTTTAGTACAAGGGCGTAGGCTGGTTTGGGCATGGGGAGGTGGAACGGGGAGGTGCACATCTTAGGGAGGTGGAACTAAAGTTGAGAAAATCAGGCATTGAAAGCAGAAAAGGTGGTGCAAATTTCTTTTTGCTTGCCACGGGCAGAACTCCTCTGCTTCAGGCGGGGGGGGGGGGGGTGGGGTGCGCACCCCCAGCCTACACCCTTTTGTTTTTGTTTTTATTTTTTTCTTTCTTTCTTATATTTTATTATTTGTTTCCTTTTTTTGCTGTTAGGGTGGAACTCCTATGGCTCTGCGGGGAGGGGGGGGGAGGGGGTGGCACGTGCACCCAGTGCACCCCCAGCCTACGCCCTTGTAATATTCGTGTAGTAGTCTATGAATAACAATCTATACATGGGAATTATGTATAAAATTTGTCATGTTCATAAATGCATATTGTACTCTTTTGTAAATTGTAAATACTTTCACATATCACACATGATGAACGCCCATTCACTGCAAGGATCTGATGGTATATTCGGAATTTTCGTCTCTCTGATTCCAATTCAATTCAAAATCTATAACTGTCACTATAATTCCAACCAAACTGAGTTTCTAACCCTTGTACTTTGTTAAACGTTTTTAAATATTTCTTTCTTCTACACACCAGAATAATAATAATAATAATAATAATACCACAATGCTTATATAATGCATATTACTGCCAAATGCGTCTCTATGCGCTTTTTGAAAGAAAAGAAAATGTTAAGAAAAATGCTGGCAACTGTTAATGATAACTCAGTCAAAGTCAATAAATATGTTTTTAAGGAGGATTTAAACTTTTGTGTTGTAGAGGAATTCTTCAAATATGATGGGATGATGTGATGATAAGCGAAAGATCACTCCCCATAAAACTTAGTCTGAATATTCGGACAATGCAAAAGATCCTTTTCAGTAGATCTTAGATTGCGCAGATGGTACATACCTAATTAGACATTCACTGAGATATTTTGGCACCATTGCATGCAAACATTGAAAGGTTATGAGTAGTATTTTAAACATTAAACGTGACATTAAACGTGATTATATACACAATGTTAATTTTAGGCATGCAGATGAGATGCCCTGCCTTTAAAAGGAGTGAACTTTCATATAATGGCCAATTATTCTGTCATATATTTACCACTTTTTCAACATAAAACAGGCCTGTAACTACATTCAGTCTATTAACCTGTATTTTTGGTACGAATATCATCAAAATTGTTCGTAAGGAATGAGCTGAATTTGGTTTTGAGGCCAACATTTACGTAATGTTCCCATGGAACAATGGACAAGACCAAAGTGGAGTTATTTCCCTTGAATTTTTTTTTTACTGCTAACATAACAACAACAACAACAAATATCAGATATGTTGTTTAAATGAAGTCAAATGAATCTAAGTCTATAAAAAAATCTTGTTTGAGGTCTAAAAAACATATTACTAGTTCCAAATCTAATGCTGATGAGGTATCGGTGTTAATAATTACGAAAACCGCATAGGGATCCCAGCAGATCAGGGTATACATATCCGGTGGGGTTGGGATACAAACTCCACATTTTAGAGGAAACTAGATACATTATACTAAGAAGCATTGCTGATTTAATAGCATGAGGGAGGTGATGATGATGGTGGTGATGATGAAAATGCGCTTTTGTCTGTCTGTCTGTCTGTCTGTATGTATGTAGCCATCTATCTGTTTATTTGTTTATCTATCTATCTATCTATCTATCTATCTATCTATCAATCAATCAATCTATCTATCTATCTATCTATCTATCTATCTATCTATCTATTTATCAATCTTTCTATCTACTTACGTGTGTTGAAGATGTGAAATATGTTTATCACCCATACTGTTTGGTGTGCATACTTTGAATCTGTATGTGCCTGTTATATGTTGTTGTTTTTTGTTTACATATGCATATGATATTTGTGTGTGTGTCCGTGTGCTTGGGCGTGAATGCGAGTGTACATGTATGTTTCTCTCTGTGTGGGGGGTGTATACCTTTTTGCGTGTATTAATACTTACCTGTTTATTAGTGTATTTTGATTTGTAGAAAAGAAAACCACCCTCCCACACCGTTCCTTATTCAAGCTCCGAAAGTTTAGTTTTCTTCTTCACTTAAGTCCACATCACCCCGCCTCCACTCTTGCCAACAAATGGACTCCTGGTGATAATACGGATTAGTATTCGTCAATTTAAAGATTTGTGTGGTTCGGGGTATAATACGAAAATGGTGGGGTGTGCGAGGACTCACACCAGTCTAAGTGAATTCTTGATATAAATAATTAAGATGGGGGCAGGCATATAATTTTAACTTGTTGTTTGTCACAAGTCAAGGGAAAAATAGAAAAGCGTTACAGAAAATGCATAATAACGCAACCGATATTTATATATTTTAAATCCAGTTACACGCGCGCTCCTACCAAAGACGTCCTCCATTCTTCGTTAAATTCCTCGGGGGAAAGTGTGAGAGTAAATAATAAATATGCTTCTGGCAAGTGCCCACGTTAAAAATCGTGAATTATTAAAAAGTCGGAAACAAAACGAAATGGAGAAACAAACATGGCCCACGCCTGATATAGCCAGCTTAATTCGTTGATCCTCTGTAGAAGATTAAAGTGAAGACCATTATCGCAAAATTTCAAAACACCACGGATATTTCGTGTGGTGACGGAATAATGCTGTTTGTCTGTCATATATTTAGGTATAATCTTTAAAGACGACGCATTTCGTAAAGTGTCGGCGTATCAATGGTAGATATTGTATTTATATTTGTGTGTGAGCGTCTGTGTGTGTGTGTGTGTGTGTGTGTGTGTGTGTGTGTGTGTGTGTGTTTGTGTGTGTGTGTTTGTGTTGTGTTTGTGTTTGTGTTTGTGCGAGTGTGTTTGAGTGTGTTTGTGTGTGTGTCTGGTGCGAGTGTGTGTGTGGGGAGGGGGAGGAAATGTAGTTTTATGATAGGGTTGTAGGTATGAGCGTGAATGTGTGCATATGTTTGTATATGTGTCATGCATCATCATTCATCCGCTATTTATATGACTTGGTAATGACATGCCGTAAAACAATGAAGTGGCTTCTAACAGACATTTTCCCACGATTTTTTGTAAATATTTCATGTCGTCGTGTGCCTATGCAAAGGCCGTTAATATAATACATAATGAATACAGTAACGGCCTTTGCGTATGCACACAACATACAGTTAATGGCTTTTGCACTGACACACGACGATGTAGTGTCCCTCACTACAAAATCAAGTGCATGCACCTTACACCCATACCCCTACACACCTACACACACACACACACCACACACACACAAACACACACACACACACACACACAGCACACACTTACATCCTACACGACACAGCACACACAGCCACACACACACACACACACACACACACACACACCACATACACACACACAACACACACACACACACACACACACACACACATACACACACACACACACACACACACACACACACACACACACACACACACACACACACACACACACACACACACACACACACACACACACACACACACACACACACACACACACACACACACACACACACACACACACACACACACACACACACACACACACACACACACACACACACACACACACACACACACACACACACACACACACACACACACACACACACACACACACACACACACACACACACACACACACACACACACACACACACACACACACTTACTCTCATCTGTAGGGGCCTACACAACCGTATGCAGCTTTGAGTTTCAGGATGTATTTTATGTGTGTATCCGCTTTTTTCTTCATCCCCCAAAAAGCGGAATTGTACTAATTCTATCGGTGCCAACTATTGCAATGCATTGATACGCCTGTTGTTTGCGTGTACAGTGCCTCCCATGGACTCTGCAAAATGGCAAAATTGGGAGTAGTCCAAAATGCAAAATGAGCCAAATAAGTTGGAGCATATCTTTACCAATATTCACAATGACTGGAGCATAATGGAAGGATTTCTCTTGAATTAGTGTAATCATGGAGGACCGTACAAGAGAGTACCTCCGTGGTTTAACTGACGAATAAAAGAACATGCTTATGAGTTTAAACGTGATAGAAATGGAACCCTTGTAAAACCGTTTCCAACAAGTTCCCGTCACAGTAAGCAGTTTTCGACAGTATTTTTGTAACATGTTGGATTTTTGGGGGGATCATGAACATTCAACGTGTACACGTTAACCCGAATGGTATAGTCTCTAAATCAAAACAATTGAACTTCAATCGAAGAAGACACCAAGTCTTGTTATTTCCCTTGACGTCAGTTACCAAACAGTTTATTCCTTTCACCACTTTCGGTTAGTGTCAGGTTTATCAAAGCTACTGCTGGATCACGTAAACAGTTCAAACTATTCATAACCATTTACATCATGATTATTGGTTTCAAGTGGTACTTGATCATAATTATGATTGGTATCAGATAGCTTCCACAGAGAGTCGTTAAAATATCTAAAAACTTCTGGTACCTCGACCTTTCGATATGTTTTAGAGTACCTGGGAAAAAAGGGTTCTTGTGGTTCCAGTTATACACTTTAAAAACAAGCATTGAAAGAACCTCTGAACTCGAGAAGACGTAATGGGGCTGTAAAATTGTGCTCAATTATTTATAGATGGTCGTATTCCTGTCGGATCCAAATAATGTGCGCTATAGTGTTTGCATCATTTGCGATGTAGGCCTATTTTTGATGTAATGCCAATTTGCGGCTTGTTTATATTTCGTGATAGAGAACAGTCATGAGAGATACCTTGACTTCACATTCAGTCCTATTAGTGATGACTTGTAACACTCGTTTTCTTTTTATTTTCGCTCTTAATTTTCATATCCAGTCGAAATACGTAACCGTCATTTCTTTTACTCCTTTAAACATGGCATAAAGAAATTCTTAATCACCCAATACTTGGGTTAATCGATTTTGTTGTTGTAAGCCGTATCCCAGTTAAACCAGTTAATAATAATTTGTAGATGTACTTTGACCATACACCCCACCGAACTGTTCACTATATGTTTCAATATTTCCATGTTTCAATATCTATGTTTATATACATGCGCAAATGGTCTATGTTTTATATACTGTACAATTATGCATGCATTATGTAATTATTAGGTAAATCGGATACGTTTACTATCTGTATCTCAGCTGTTTGTAATACACTATTCGTTTCATTTTGTTTTTGTTTGTTTTTGTTTTTTGTTTTTGTTTGCTGTTTATTGTTTTGGTCTGAGACTATCGCTATTTAAGCTATGCTTATGTGTTAGTCCCTTTGTGTAGTTATATTGTGTTTATATGTTTATTTCATACATACATTGTTATGCAAAATTGTGTTATTTATGAAAAATATGACTTGTAACAATTATTGTATTGTATGTAATCATGTTTGAAAGAACTACACAATAAATGGAATAAATCAATCAATCAATCAATCAATCAATCAATCAATCAATCAATCAATCAATATCCAAGGATCAAGATTATTCCTTGAAGAACGATCTCTTGTATTACTGTATTGCATGTGCCCCAAAGCTGAACCTGAACTGAATAAATCTGTATAATAATGCGTATGGGCAATTCCATAAAATAATCAACTTTTGTACGTCCGACTCCCCATTTTTCTCCATTCTTTTATGCTTCACTTCCACAAACTGTTCAAGCCATGATAATTTAAGAGCATTATAACCTTTTAAGAACAAGAAATCAAAGAAATCATTTCCGGAAGGTCCCACATATAGGGGGTCGGACGTACATATTTTATGGAATTGCCCGTATACATCCCATTATCTCTATCGCTACGTATCTGTCTGTTTGATATCTTACCCGTCTACGTCTTTAAATATATTTTATCTTATCATTTGGGGAGGAGGTGGGGACTATTTTCTAGCACTCTTGTCTAGTGACTACGCCACTGCATCTACCTATCGATCGATCAAACTGCCAATTTATCTATCTGTCTGTTAATTTATCTCTCTATATATATATATCTATCTATCTACCTATCTATCTATCTATCTATCTATCCATCTATCTATCTATCTATCTATCTATCTATCTATCTATCTATCTATCTATCTATCTATCTATCTATCTATCTATCTTTATTTTTCATCTATCTATCTATCTATCTATCTATCTATCTATCTATCTTTATTTTTTATTTGTATTAAACTCATTTACATTGATCTAGTCTTAGCTTTCTGTTGAATTATCGATCTGACGAGATACTCAGCTGAGTTTAAAGCAAACGGAGCTCCAATCGTGTGAATATCATGGAATATGCGATTTTTATCGCGAAAAGAGCATCCACAATGTATTGATTGATTTAGAATCTGCCCAACTGCCCAAAAGTAGTCGCCTCAGATATGCACTTGAGCTCTCGTACGAATAGGTGCAAGCCTATGGTGCTTTCGAGACAAAATCGACATCAAATCTATTGTTAAAGAAAAAAATCAACTCTAATAGATTTTGCAACAAATTCAGAAGTAGAGTTTGGGTATTTTATTGAGAACTAAATTGTGAGTAAAAATGCGACTTTATCGGGACTTTAAAAAATTAAATATTAACAAACATAATGATGAATAAAGAAAGGGAGCATAAATAGCTGTTTTTCACATACGTCATTATTGTCCCTAGAAAAGCCCCATTGGGCTAAGCTGTCATCAAATTAAGAATCAGACGATTAAAAAGCAGGACGCCATTACAACTACGTGACCGTGTTTTCACGAGGGTACCATTGATCAGTGGGGTGTGCAATTTGCAAAGCGAGTTTAAAAATTCCCCGACATAATCTATAGTGCGCCCCCTTGTGATACACTTGTAACTAACATACAGCTATAGTTATTTCAAGACGAGCGAACGCTTTCATTTTTCACTACGGTCTTTGCATGAAGATGTTATTTGTTGCTGTAAATGAATTTTTAACTGTTAGAATTGTATAATTACATGTAGTGTGAATACGATATTTAGTGGTACAAGGGCGTAGGCTGGTTTGGGCACGGGGAGGCCTTGCACATCTTGGGGAGGTGGAACTAAAGTGACATGGGGAGGTGCACATCTTAGGAAGGTGGAACTAAAGTTGAGTAAATCAGGCGTTGAAAGCAGAAAAAGTGCTGCAAATTTCGTTTTGCTTGCCAGGGGCGGAACTCCTATGGCTCTGCGGGGGGGGGGGGGTGCACGTGCACCCAGTGCACCCCCGAGCCTACGCCCTTGTGGTAATATAAACGAGTTTTAAACAGTAATTTTTCCCCCAATATGCTGTATCCCGGCGAAGCGTGCCTATGCGGCATGTATGCTTCTGGGTAGGGGCAAGGGTTGGAGAGCTTTCTGCTAGAAATAGATTGGGACCAATCAAGTTATCAGGGTCATGATTGAGTGTCTTAATTTTGCATGCCCGTATAGTCACTTCCCGGGGGAATGTCCTGATTGTGTCTGTGTATCTCCGTATTGCGGAAATAGTCCGTCCTCATTTCTCGCCTCCCCTACTTCAGTGTCTGGGGACCCGACTTGACGGAAGCACGCTCCATATATCCAGGGTTCAAACTTGTTACATCGTTGTACTTCCAGATACCCGTAGCTGTCCTGCACCTACAAGAGGCATATTGGTAAGCAGAGACGCCTCCCGTCTACATTGGTGTAGTCAGGAACCCGTCGAATGGGGGGGGGGGGGGTTCTAACTCACCGTAGCTTATTTCTTGTCCACACCGAATCTTGTCACAAGGCAAGATACAAATAAACACTGAAAACACATTTTCCAGGGCCCGTATTTGTGTATGTGGGCTAGGGTGGCCCAGGCTCGGGAGCGGCCCTTCACATGTACCACTGTCCCGTTTGCACAAACGCTGCATATGGAAAATGGCAAAATGTTTATTCCCTGTTGTCCTGTTATAACAAATATAGACAAAATATAAAAGAATAATACAGTCGGCAAATTGAGGAGTAAATTAAAAGAATATTCTGGTTTCTCAGTTGTAAAAGAGCTTAACAAATTAATGTGACAGCCACAACTATAAGATTAAATATTCGGGCTATCTGCGCAGTACCGGTCGGATAATTTATTCTTTTGTACGCTTCATTACTTAATGTTTTAAAGGACTGTATTAAAACACTGTATAGCATCCAACCCCACTTACCATAACAGCGCAAAATATCCTATAAAGCTATTTTAATTATACTATGCCAATACATGTACCTCATCGATTTATGAATCCAATATAATGTATTTAATAACGCCTGACAAATCCGTCGTTTTTGTTTTCACACTAAACAAGTAATTCACAGCGAAAGAACAAGTCTTGTAGAAGAATACTTCATCACTGTGCCACACCTAGTCGAACTATTAGGCAACCTCATCTAAAACAATCAAAGCCACAGGCTAACAATGACCACAGTTTAAAAAAAGTGTGAGCTACATAATCCTCCATGCTCGAAGTGTCTTTGATAAGGTCTAAAAATGAAGCCCTGACAACTTGTCAAATTATTTAGTGCTTTAAAAAAGTGAAAATCTACAAGCACTCAGGTTGACCGGATTCACCATGCCCATTTCCCCCATAAATTTACTGTATTTATGGATCTAGGCCCGGGGGGGGGGGGTCGCTCTCCGCACGGCCTGCTACGCACCCGCGTCCAGAAAAAGCGTCGTAAAGGGTCCCTTTTCCAGCATTCGGACGTCGTCGACGTCTTTTGGAAAAAGGGTAGCTTTTTCAACTCAAATCGCTAGCAATCGCCGCTTAGGGTAGCCTTTTCTCACATGTCATGCCATTTAGGGTTACTAATTTGGTTTGTCGATTACGCCATTTAGGGGTGCAAATTTGAGTACATCTATTAACATCTCCAAAATGAACGTTTTTTTAATAAGGAAAATTATAAATGAATTATTGATTGAACTTTTTCGGGTTCTGCCATGTACAATAATGTTTTAGATGAGAAAGACAGTTGGGTAGGGAATTAAATTAGTTGATTTCACTGTTTACGCCACTTAGGGTATTAAATTAGTGGCTTTCCAGTTCACGCCACTTAGGGTATCAGAATGAGTGGATTTCATGGGAGTCACGCCGTTTAGGGTAGCTTTTCTCATGCGTTACGCCATTTAGGGTCACAAATTTGGTAATGTAGGTTACGCCGTTTAGGGTGCATTTCTGAGGTTGTTGGACACGGGTGGGATACAGACCGTCTGGAGAGCGACCCCCCGGGGGATCTAGGCTATTTTATACTCCACCACAGTGGAAATGATTCATTTATGAATGTCTTTGCAGCGTAACTTTCCAAACTTTTGTATTCTAGTGTGTTTATTTGTCCATTCAAGCACTACTATGTAGCTCAGATATCACAAATTGACATTTTTTTTAAATGAAGCTCCACAAAATGTTAGCTTATGTTTTTAATGTCATTTACTTGATCACTTCCTTTACATACATATAGGTTCTAGTTAGTTCTGGTATGGATGTAGAAGCTTCTATAGTAGATCACTGTCACATAACGAGCAGTACTTAAAGACACTACAGTGTGTCTCAAAAATAATTGTGCGAGTCAAAAGCCGGGGGGGGGGGTGGGGGTCGCTCTCCACACGGCCTGCTACGCACCTGCGTCCAGAAAAAGCGTCGAAAAGGGTCCCTTTTCCAGTCCTCGGACGTCGTCAACGTCTTTTGGAAAAATGGTAGCTTTTTCAACACCAATCGCCGGCAATCGCCGCTTAGGGTAGCCCTTTCTCACATGTCACGCCATTTAGGGTTACTAATTGGTTATGTAGATTACGCCATTTAGGGGTGTAAATTTGAGTAGATCTATTAACATCTCCAAAACGTACGTTTGTTAATTTGGAAAACTATAAATGAATTATTGATTGAACCTTTTCGGGTTCTGCAATGTACAATAATATTTTAGATGAGAAGGACACTTAGGTAGAGTATTAAATTAGTTGATTTCACTGTTTGAGCCACTTAGGGTATCAAATTAGTGGATTTCCAATTCATGCCATTTAGGGTATCATAATCAGTGGATTTCATGGGAGTCACGCCATTTAGGGTAGCTTTTCTCATGCGTTACGCCATTTAGGGTCGCAAATTTGGTTATAGGTTACGCCGTTTAGGGTGCATTTCTGAGGTTGATGGACACGGGTGGGTAGCAGACCATGTGGAGAGTGACCCCCCGGGTTCAAAAGCACCCTCTTTGGTAATGAGTTAAACATTTTGTTGTGACGTCATGCTTACATCACCATCAAGGGCATAGTCTTAGCTTTCAAATGCGTTTAGCTGCTGTCAGTATTGCTTCTTTTAATCCTGAGATATGTCAGTTACACAACTAAAAGGTAAAATCAGCAAATGTGCCTTACTTAACTAGCAGTAATGATAGCACGCAGGCGGCCCTTCGCGGTAAAAAGTGACACAACTGAGAGTCCACCGTTTTGTTTGTTTACAAGATAATCTCGAGAATGCAAAACAAGCCAAATTGAACAGAACAAACAGCATTTGAAAGCTACGCCTTTGCCCTTGATGTTGACGGAAACATTGTGTCATAGCAGTATTTTCTAACTGTCGAAGAGGGCGCCTTTTACTTTAGCAATTTTTTGAGACGTGCTGCATCATGTCTCAAAAAATTGTGCAAGTAAAAACCGCCCTCTCTGGCAACTAGAAAATACTTTTGTGACATGATGCTTACATCAACGTCAAGGGCAACGTCTTAGCTTTCACATGCCATTTGTCATGTTTGTTCTGTTCAATTTGCTTGTTTTACTCACGAGATAAGTTGTAAACAACAAAAGGGTGGAATCACAATTGTGTCACTTTTACAAGGGACTGTAGTAAAAGTGGCACAATTGTGATTTTACCCTTGCTTATTTAAATTAACAGATCTCAAGATTAAGACAAGCAAAATTTAACAAAACTAAGAGTATTTTCTCATTGCAAAAGAGGGCGGTTTTCACTTGCACAATTTTTTTGACACACACTGTATATAACATCGTGGAAGACCAGTTTAAAAAAATTGTCAAACCTTGCTATATGAAATATCTGACAGTGTTTATATGCACAAATAAACACCCGAGAACACAAAAGTTCAGACAGTTATGCTGTCACTTGTAAAATATGTACATATAAAAATTGGCACATAAATTATTCTTGGCCGATGAAAATTTTGCAACACATGCAGCAGTCTATGGGGAAAATCTGGAATGGTCTCTCAATGATTTTTTTTTTTTTAAAGCACTTAATTATAATTTTGAACTGTTATTTTTTCAGGGCTTCATTTTTTTACCTTATCAAAGACACTAGTAGCATAGGAAATCATGTAGCTCACATTTTTTTAAATGGAAATATTGTTATATGATGCCTTTAACCCAAGGGCGGAACTAGCTTTTCTCATTTGTATTGGGACCATCGTACTCCGTGTCGAGAAAGTGGGAGCTATACCGAGCGGGGGAGAGTGTGAGAGAGATTTACGATTATCGTGCATCGTATAATTACAATATGAACATCATGTGTGACTTAATTACGTAGAGTCAACCCATCGAAAGGTGTTTGGGAACGGCAAATGATATGGTGCTCCCCTCACTTTTGAAAGGGGCCGGGGGCCGGGGTTCGGGGGGGGGGAGCATGCCCATGTCCATAACCCCCGCCTGTTGATACTCGTGACTTATTTGTTGCATACAAAAGTTCGGAATGAAGTCTTACAACACTTTGGCATCAACTCAAATAAGGAATGTACCAATGTAATGTATGGTGGCGATATTTTTGCACTGGTTGTGGAAATGTATACCAGTTCAAGTTCACAAATCGACACCGATTTCTTGAGCGACTGACCTACAGAAGGTCTCATGAATGAGGAAAGATTAGTAAGATCTGGTGTCACAACGTACAATGCTCTTTGACCCGGTTGCATGTGATATCGATTGGATAGAAAAAAAAACACATCTCAAGCTCCCCAAGCAAGTGTCTGCTGTGTTTAAGGTCAACGGAGGAAACTTACACCAATCAGATCAAGGAATAAATGGGGTTTCTTATAGGATTTGTGGCTGTCCCTTTCGGCAATTGGAAGTATTTCTGTACCGTAGTCTCTAGCTTACAATCTGCTTACATTACAATCAAAAATATTTTGTTACGAATGTGATTAAGTTCATGCAGAGAATATTTCGGGGCCTCGGGGGTAAGGTGACACCGAATTAAAAAACCAGCTTCACTAGTCATCGTACTCTTCAATGTTAACGGTCCAGGAATATTCTAAAACCAGCTACGCTCCTGAATCGAACTCAGATTTTCTTGATTGATGTTCTGGTGTGTGGTGGTATTATAATACTTTCATCGAATGCGATTTACCAAGGATTGTGGAAGGAATATACTGGGACTTTATTCTCATTGTAACTCCAACGTGTTCTGGAACAAGCGTAGAAACATCGACAATTGTGGCAGAAAGATTCATATAATCAGATCGACGCATGGAAATTGGGTGCTGTAACATATCAGTAAGTATTTTCGCTTTTATTTTCTTGCTCATTATTCTGTGGTAGAAAGGTGCTTGGTGGTACTGAACTGTATAAATCTTGAGATGTTGATGCTTCGTTAACGTATCGAAGAACATCCGCCCTGACTGTTTTACTCAAGATCAACAGGAATTTGTGTGCCCTGTAGGAGGTCCTTGGCATTAAATGAGTTGCATTCACAGCATTCAGGTATCACAGCAATGAAAGAAATTGCACGAGGTTTTATGTTTTGGCCTGGGTTAGACAAAGAACTTGAATCACTTGTGAGTAAATGTAGTGTATGTCAGAATGTCAGGAGTAGACCTCCAAAAGTCCCACTCGAGACGTGGCGCTGGCCAAATAGGCCATTTCAGAGAGTTCATGTTCATTTTTGTGAATGTGAAAACGAACACTTTCTTGTATTAGTTGACAGTCACTCAAAGTGGATCGAAGTTATACACATGGGTACAAATATGACCACTGAGAAAACGATAACTGAATTGAGATCAATTTTTGCTTGTCATGGTCTACCCGAAGAATTGGTATCTGATAATGGTCCACAATTTCGTGCTACGACATTTCAGATTTTCATGAAACAGAATGGTATCAAGCATATTTTAGTTCCAGCGTACCATCCAGCATCGAATGGTGCAGCTGAAAGGTCAGTCAGAATTGTAAAAGAAGTGTTGAGGAAACAAGTCATTAAGGGCCTCATCAGTAAATTTTATCTAATTTGAGAAATATTGTCATTTGATATTTATACTTGATAGACTGACAAAGGGATCTAAAAGTCGTCACATTATTTTGATCCAATGGGGGGGGGGTGTCCGCGGAAAATTCTCGCGGCCAAAA
>JZLH01S0000038.1:4494-15131 GCA_001188425.1 Eucidaris tribuloides
GGAGCCATTTTGAACGCCAAAGGCCTAAATATTTTCTAATATGTAATCGGCATATTCCAAACACAAATTGCAATACACAATTGTAGAAGAGCGCTTACTATGTTAAAAGGGTGGTTAACAGAACTATAATGGTCCAGTGATTGGGGATGGGTGTTTGGAACTGGTAGATTGTATTCGGTGGACATCAAAAAGTCACTTTTCAATTCTGGGAAATGCAAGCCAATTGTCATGTGAAATTGATATATGTTCAATATTGATAATCATGCTACCATAAGGAAAAGTACCATATTCTTGAAAGAATGTTCAACAAGAATTCCCAAAAAAAATTTCCATTTTTTTTTATGTAGGGTTAAATGGTTAAGAGGAAACAAGCCAACAGAAAAGTGATTTTTTCATACATAAGATATCAAATTAATGTGAAAATTTTTGTTTCCACAGCTTATACCGCCACAATCAAAAAAAAGACATCATATTTAACTCTATCAGAGCTAGAAGCTATTCCAAAAAAGTGTATACTTTTACTATGCTACCGGGTGCTGATACGGGTATTTTAGATGTTATGTCACTAACCTTTAAAGCTGGAATTTTAATGATTGCAATTTTTGAAAGAAAAAGGTAATCAATGTACAGTAGACTCATGACTCCAGGACTGGAAAAATTTGTTTGTTATAATGAGATGATGTTTTTATCTGTGTTCTTTATGTTCTTTATACTTAGAGTCCCTTGTATGATATATTCACTAAATTAATTTTCTGTCTTGTTTTGTCTGCTTTCATTTCTCACAGTATGGATTCAACTTGGTGATAAATCATAAAGAATGTATCAATGCAATAGCCCTTAGTCTTAACCACAAAAGTCCCAGGTGAGTAACATTATTTGTGTTTAAAATGTAGTTTGTAGATAACTGCCGTGGAAGTTTTGAAAGTCCAAGTTTATTTGTTTATTAACAGCTGAGTAAAGTACATTACACAATTGTGGTTAAACTTCATGTGATCATCAGATGGTTGAACTCAAAATTCTATAGCTAGTTGTATTAAAAACTAAAGCCCCTTTCTTCCCCCTCCTAGGGGCAGTGATTTTCCGCGATAACGGAAAATGGACGGAATTTCCGGAAATCACAACTTGAAACGGAAAATGAGTTTTCAAACGGAAAATCACGGAAAACCTCTTTTTCCTCAAATTTTTACTTTTTGATAGGAAAAAACACGAAACTCAAAACAAAAATTAGAAAAAGTTGCCACAAAAACACAAAAACAGCGAGAAATATTTGTTTCAAGTTTTATGTAAACGGAATTGTCATTTTTCTTCATGTATACAAAGTCTATGGTAAAACGGAATTTCCATTTTTCAGACAAGTTGAAACGGAATTCCAGATTTTTGGAAACGGAAAATGCCTTTTCTTGAAACGGAAAATCACTGTCCCTACCCTCCCCCAAATATAATCATCCAAGTTGCCATTTATGACATCGGCCGAGTGAGCTGATGACTACCTGTGTGTTTCTAGTAGTTTTACTTTCTGTCATGCTACATGTACCTATCTTATGGAGAGAAGGAAAAGAAAAAAAAAGAAGGGGCCCTTCAAAAATGTCTTGACCGTAAGATAATTTTCTTTGTCAAATGTACATTTCTTCATTAGAATTTTTTTCTTTTGTCTGTCAATTTTATGAAATACACTCTCCTGAGACATGTTGTGCAAAAGAATATTTGCCACGCTGTAAAGCCAAATGTTGAGTTAGAGAAAACAACAATGCCCAGAGCTTTTAGAGGCTTTATTAGTAAATAAGCTGTCTGGTCTTAAGGTATGTGTCATATCTGTCAGCTCATTTACACCATGGGATATATATGACAAGATAATCCTGATTTGAACAGGCAGGTGTAGAAGAGAAACAAACTAAAATCCAAAGTCTCGACCATTGTCAAACCACGCCAGTAAAACAAAACATTGATTTTGTCCAAATTTCTGTACTAGTGTGACAAATTTAGGATGTGACACAGAAGATAATATGTTTGGACAGGCCAGACGAGGTTGGGCCAAAAATGCAGTTTTGGGAATTTTCACCATTTATGATGTTTTCATGATGATAATGACAAGATATGATGACGACAAGATAGTGCTGATTTGAGCAGGCCGGTGAAGAAGAGAGAGAGAAACTAAATCCAAAGTCTCGGCCATTGTCAAACTGTGACAGCAAAACAAAGCGTTGATTTTGTCAAAATTGCCTACTAGTGTGACAAATTTAGGACGTGACATAGAAGCTAATATGTTTGGACAGACCAGACGACTTGTCAGACATTAGTATTTGGCACAAAAATGCTGTTTGGGGAATTACAACCCACTTATGACGTTTTTATGATAGCTGTTTGGTGGTCTGCGTTTAAAGAAAGAACACACAGTACTGGTTTAAAGTGGGGAAAATCTTCACAAAATTTCCACATTGCCATATTTCCCAGCCTGAGCAGTAAAATTACATTTGCATTATAATGTGGGACTTATTTCACTTATAAGCAATAATGTGTTGAGGAATTGGCAGTTGAGTAACCCCGACGGAGTAAGCCTCCCGTTGCTGCAGTGTGTATGGCAAAAAATTGCCATAGTCCCCACATATAGATTTCTGTGTTAGTACATGTCAGCAAGTGGATTTAGTGTAACAGATATGTCCAGAACGAAGTGTCTGTTGTTTTCAATTACTCTGCTCCCTGTACTTATAGTAAACAATTTTTAGAATACCTTCTTTGTTTACAGAAGGCTTGAAAAGGCAGTGTGGTAATTAATAGAATGCTTGTTGTTTCTGCAAGTAATCAACCAGTAACTGTTTATATTCCCTCTTTAAAGTGTGAATTCAAATTTTGACAGTGCATGTGTCATTGTACAGAACTGAACTCCCCTCTCTATCAAACAAGAGAATCAGTTTGTTTAGTATTATAGAAGGGCTGAAACTATTTGACTCAACTCCCCAAATTTTCGTGAAAGTTACTTTGACACCTTCTGAAAGGCAACACATTTTATACAATACCTTGATAATGAGGGTAATGGATGTTATTTGCTTTTGACTCATTGACAAGCCAAAAAAAAGTAATAATAAGCATTAATACGTGTGCTCAAGAAAATCTTTTATACTGTCTTTAACAGTGACCATTTAAATCATTCTTTATATTTCTGTTAATTTATTGTGTCCTTTTGTTTTGACCTTTATGCAAGGTTATTTTTTATCGTGAACTTTTTTGTTTTAATAAAAACATTTCCACCTTAGCACTGTTATAAAGTTTCATGTATCTGGTACAGGCACTAGATGGTACTTCCAGTTATGCCAATCGAATGTGAATTGGTGAATTTAAAAAGGGCCTAAGTCCCCATTTGTTTACATGTGAACTTGGGCCCTTTGTGAAGTCACCAATTCAATTGGTTACACAAGAGTGACACAGTGATGACCATTTAGGAGAAAATCTATTGATACAAATCGGTGTCACCAATTTGATGTGGCCATGGCATTGATGTACATGTATATTTGAAGGGTGAAATAAGTGGGTGTAAGAGGGAGTGCCAATCCACTCTGGAGCGGCCCCGGACCGGAGTCGGGTGTGTTGGTGTGAATGGCGTCCAAGGTCCTTGCCATAAATACTTCCTATCTTCATATATTATTTGTGGTAGTAAATTTGAACTTCAGGGTGAAATTAATGGGTGTAAGATGGAGTGCCACTCTGCTCCAGATCAGCCCCGGACCAGAGTCGAGTTGTGTTGGTGTGAATGGGGTCCAAGCAAGTAGGATATACCAAGGTCCTTGACATGAATGCTTCCTATCTTCACATATTGTTTGCGTTAGTCCCGGATATGGGCCCTGACAAGAAGATCGGATTCAGGTTTCCTCTACCTCTAGTTTCCCACATTTTGTACGTCCCGGGGTCACGAGGCTCTCAAAACATGAAAGAGTTTGTGCCTGGACCTACTTTGCTGAGTCATTGGTTAGAACAATGTATGTTAAAACTGAAAGGCATTTATTTAAAAAAAAATGAAATGAATAAAATAAAGTAAAAGTATTTTATTATTTATTTTATATTTTTATTCAAATTTGATATGCATTGATTCCAAAAATATTTAGGAAAATCTGCAAATTAACCATTTAAAAAAATGACAGTGATAAAAATTGAATTTTTTTCACTGGATGTCTAAAAAGAAATTAAATGAACTGAAAAAAAAAACAAATGTACTGACAGCACTGTTTTGTAGATTTTAGAACTTTTTCAATGTGTGGATAGTTTATGTTGCCAATGTGACAAAATTGATTCGTAAAATTTATGAAAAATAAGCATGTGATCCCATATGATAGAATTTGAATCAGTGGAGACTGAAGTACACATAAAACTGAAGATGTACTATTAGGAATGTTTGAAAATTTTAAGAATTGCATGTGAAAGAAAGGTAAAAAAAAAAAGTGAGAATTTTACCAGACCAAGTGGAACAAGTACTGTATTAGGAAGATGTTTTCCTCATGCAATTTCTCAAACATTTCCCCTCATGGAATTTTCAGGCCATACATTTCAAATGCCACCACCTGCAGTGACATAAAATCATGCAAAATATGGTAATCATACAAATGGCAATAAATTCCACGTGTTTGAGCAAAATGGAGAGAAGTTCTCTGCGCATCCCAAACGGTAATTACATTGCATTGATGTGAAATTTCCAGACTCGGCTCGCTGTCAGAAGTTATACATTACCGTAGATCAAGTGAGAAAAAAATAGATGGCAGACATGTTTAAAAAAAAGAAGACTGCTAAATCTATTTGACTTGATTATTAGTCTGGTGTGTGGAATATACATGTACATGTACAGGCAGACGCATTGTCATGTCTTATGTCGGAGTACGAAATTACATTGAAAAAACACAACATGTTAGTCGATTGCCGCCAGTAGTACTTCAGGCCATTTCTGTCCGATCACGTTTTATCTCTTTGGCAGAGTTCTCCCTACCAAAATGCAATTGATGGGTTCTCAGCTCCTATCCATCAAGTTTGCTGAACGTATTGTATTGCCAAACACGAATGCGTTGCCTCGTTACGTGCTTGTACGCGGAAATTTTATTACGTGACCGTTAAATTTGGCCAATTTAAGATAATCCTGGTGTGTGGAGAAATATATTGAGATGCAAGATGTGCATCTTTAGATTTAGTCAGTACATGAAATGGAACTGGGGGGGGGGGGAATGATGAATTTAGACATTTTTTCTCAGATAACTGGCTTGACTCAATTGCATCCAGCTTTATGATTGCTTAGAAATGAAACCCAGCTCGGAGAGTGAAGTTGAAAATAAGGGGTTCAAAATATTGTTCAACATATTTGAGACTGTGATATATTGCAGCAGCAGCTCAGTATAGCTACAACCATTACAGCAATGATAACTGAAATGGCAACCAAATCAACATTAAGAGAAAATGAAAAAGAAAAATACTGCATTGATAGTATGATACCATATAAACCATTTTTTATCCAAACATTGTACAATTATGGTCGAATATGAAATATTAAAGCTAATGATGTGAAACTATAGGGCCCCCCCAAAAAAAAACAACAACAACCCCTCCCCCCCCAAAAAAAAAAANAAAAAAAAAAACACACACACACACAAATCATCAAAAATGCCAGTTATGTGTATGTACAGTTATAATTATATTTTTTCATCCATTTAAATTTCTTATGAATAAAACTACACAGGAAATCAAACTATATTCAATGTCAAACTTAGTAAACTGTTTCTATTATTATTGCTCTTATGTCCTTTGAACAGGTCTAAAAATACTGAACCTGACCTTTGGATGTGAAGGTGGTTTCAGAAACAATTACTTGAATTTGTTTGTTATATTTTTCTTCTTGCTTTTCAGAACCAAAGCCCTAGTTCTTGAGTTGTTAGCAGCTGTATGTCTAGTCAAAGGAGGCCATGAAATAATCCTTAGAGCATTTGACCATTTCAAAGTGGTAAGTTGATTGTCAGCGGCAAGAATTATGGTTAAAGGTAGGGCTCGACACTAACACTTTTCCGCTTGCCCTGTTTAAGTAAATTCCTGGGTAAAGATGAATGGAAACTAATTTTCCTTGCCCACGTGGGCAAGTAGAAATGTTTAAATCTAAACACAAGAGAGCAGTAAAGACAAGTGTTTTCAATTCAGATTTAGTTTTGTGTCAATTCCAATGAAGTAGAATGTGATAAAAAAAAACCCTCCCATTCACTGCCTCTCAAGAAGTTACTGGAAATTAATTTTACTTGCCTGAATTGGAAAGTAAAAATTTTCAACTTTTAAGTCAAGTGTGTAGTGAGGACTTCTCTTTTTCAATTTGGGGTACAATGTCTGTGAAGTAAGGCAAACAACAAGCACTTTGTTCACTTGGGCACGTAAAAGTTTTGTTCGGCAACTAAATCTTCAAAATAATTAATACGTATGATGAATATGTGTATGTTCTTATATTGAAACAATTTAATTCAAGTATCAATTTAACATTAGATTGGTGATTTTCTGTGTTAAAAAAATGTGTATAATGTTATTATTAGGCCTGGGTCGAATATCGATTTTGATAATCGATTAGTTGACTGGAAAGGTAATCGAATTATTCGATTAATCGAAATACAACACACGCGAAAACAAGCATATGGGACTAAGAACTAAACATGCTAAATGAGGATGTAGTAGCGGATGAAATGTTGGGAACGAACAACACAGAAACCCCCAAAAGTGTGGTGATTGTTTTTTCCCCGTAGAAAATTGAAATATGGAATTTACTGTATGTACAAACATTGAAATAATGCTAATATGGAGATGTTTCAGGCATATAAAAATCACTACCTACCATGCCTACCTTCGCGCGAATCGGGCGAGGATAATTAATTACCGTCAAACTTCCCTTCAATACTGATAGGAAGTTGGACTGCGCCGCGAGAATTGTGGTTGTTTTTTTTATTGGCGAATCATGCCTGCAATGAATGCAGCCATCGCGCACACGCACGGAGCACCCGCTGTTTCCTCCACTGATGAACCGGAAACGCGCGGTCCGGTGGGTAATACAAAATGGCAGCGCCCATGATCAATACCGACCGTGTGCATAAACTTCAAATAACCGGAGAAGAATCAAGTTTACGAATGCATGACAACAATTTTCATAAAAAGTAACAACAGCAAAAGAAAGAATAAGTTTACATTTACGGTATTTTGCCATTTCTGTCTTTCAAAACTCAAATTTGAAGTCTTGTTTTTGTATCGCAAAAAAATATTTTCCAACGTACATGTAAATGTCGCGGTGATGTACAGTAATGGACTTGGATGGCTGTATTTGCGTGTCGCCATTTGGAAATCCACTGTTCCTGGTCGTTGTTTTTGGTTTGAAAATGATTATTTGGGTTCCGAACATGCTTAAAATGTTTCCGTTGCCTTGAACATTGATATGTAAATTAGTTTTATTTTCTTTTTTTAAGATAACTAAGTTACTGTATTTGAATTTCAACTAAGGCATTTTAACTATTTGTCACCCGACGATTAATCGATTTATTTTGAATTCGCATTCGAATATCAATCGGCAAAAAAGTAATCGATTAATTCGATTAATCAATTTTTTGTCCCAGGCTTAGTTATTATGCAATTTTGGAGTGTAATTCTGTTAACTTATTCAAAGTGAATGAGAAAATGTATATTATTTTGCATATATGGAATCAAAATGAAGATTACTGAAAAACAAAACAATGAAGGAATGAAAACCAAAAGTTGGCTTGCCCAATTGGGCAACAAGCCAAAATGATTAGTGTGAAGACCTGTTATGGGGATATTGGGTACATGGGAGTAATAATCATATCAATAAATTGGAATGAGTCAGAATTATTTGTGTTTTTAGTGGGCCTTTCAGTTGAAGGGCAGTGAGTGGTGTTGTGCTGCAGTTCAGTACACAAGTTATGAGTTTAAATACAGAAAACAACATCTTTGTCATTCTTTACTGTTTTTTGGTGTTCGCTAACAGCTTTACAAAAATTAAAATTATCAAAATTATAGAATAAATGAACATAACATGATCATCAAAATTATACATTAAGTTTCTGAACAGATCTGATCTCCATATCATTTATCATAATGCATAATTATCTTTTTTCTTTTTTTTGTTCAACAGGTTTGCAATGAACAAAGTAGGTTTCAAAAGATGTTCGAGTACTTCACAAGATATGAAGACACAAGTATAGACTTCATGGTAAGTTCTAATAGCAACATACAGTATAGGTATCATAAGTGACCTGTCACCACAAAATGAACAATAAGTCGGAAAAATAAGAAATTTTGTTTTCATACAGTCTTAAAGTCGAGATTCTAAGCTTTAAAATGATGTATAATTTGTCTAAGATGGGCGAAGCAAACCCATTTAAAATCCTGCTCACAAATTTGGACTATCACCCAAGCCATTATCAGGAAAGCGGAGAAAAACGGCTGCAAAGATAGTGCTCAATCATGCGAAACAGAAGGCCTTTGACAACTATTCCATAGAAAGCGCGGTAAAATAAGTACTTTCAAAATGAGAATTGTGGATTGGAAAATCCTTTTTAGCTCTTACAATTATCATCCATGAATTGTTCATAAAAGCAGCTTTGTGGTGATACAAAAATTATTACAGGAGGACTTGACGATGTTGGAAAACGAGCAATTATAGTCAGAGTTACTCTCCCGATATGAAGATCAAATTCGGCCAAAGTTTCAAGCTCCTGCGAAAACATACTTGAAGTTCAAGCCAAGAAAAATCATACTTCTGAATCACTCCTGGTCCTCAAATTTGGACAGATAAAAGATTAGTGTATGTACCTTCAGAAAATATCAGAATCCCAGGACCAACTTTTGCAACCCAACTCCACGGATATTTACCGCATTTACACGAAAACTTCCCTTGCGACTTATTGATCGATTTGTGGTGACAGGTCACATATTTCAGTTTGTTTTTAGCATTCAAATAATGCCAAGCCCAATACTACCTGATACCTCTCAACACTGAATTTAATTCTGAACAATTTTTACCCAAACAAAAGGAATTGTAAGATTGTTCAGTATAATTGGTGGCCCTGGCAGACAAGAGGTTAATTGTTAGACCACCATCCCCAATACATTATTGAAAATTTCATAGTGTAATACCATCAAAATCTCCTTTTAACATGATTGGGAGAAATAAAAAAATGCCCCTCGAACCAAATTGGTTGAAAGATATACCAGTCTCAACACTAGCTGGAGTGTTATCTTCTGGCTGGAAGAATTTGTCTTGAATTTGTTTACTTAAGGAGAATCAAGTGTGAACATACCAACACTTTACATGCATTTCTCTTGTGCCCTGAGAGAAATTAATTCCACAGAAAGCTACACAACAAATTTGTCTGTCACAAGGCATACCGATGAAAGTTCTATTAAAATGAGTAAACTTTTGACACAAAATTTTCACTGTAGATGCTTTACACAGTTTACTTGATTCTATAATAGTTTTACCCCTTCAATTGTATCGTTTACTTTTAAGGCCAACAACTTAACCCAGAAAAAAAAACAAGACAAAAAGTAAAAAGTACATACAGGCAACTCTCGTTATAGCGAAGACTTCGGGACCTTCAGTTGTCTTTTGTTGTCTCGAAATTTTGTTATAACCAAACAGTGGAAGTATATCAAGATACATACATGTAGATTATAATTTAGGGACCTGTATTTCTACTTCGTTGTAACAGGAATTTTTTATAACTGTGTTCGTTACAACAGGAGTGAACTGTATAAATAGGAAGTGTTTACGTATTAATTGCATCTGTATATCCACTATATGTTTTGATTTATTCTTGCCTTCCCCCTTCCAGGTTGCCTGTATGCAATTTATCAACATTGTCGTCCATTCCGTCGAGAACATGAACTTCCGATCACATCTCCAGTACGAGTTCACCTGTCTGGGACTGGACAAATATCTAGAGGCAAGTCATCTCGATAGAAATATGTTAGGAATTTTCTTGATCTTGTTGGAGGAAGCATTTCTGTTCTGACTACTCAGGAAAAAAAGATTGATGCAGAGTATTTGCTGATCAAAATTTTGCTTTATTATGATATGTAACAAGATGATGAAAAGAAAGTTTAGTAACAATCATGGTTTGTAGGTTTTGGCATTTTTTCAAGTGGTAGATTAAGAGAATTATAATTGTAATTTCAATTGCAATGTAAATTATTTCAGCTGAATTTATCAAAATGTTTTAATTAATTTAAATCACTATTTGTTTTCAAATCTTGATATAAATAAGTGACTCATTGAACATGGATAGAATATTTGATTGGCTGCTCCTCATAACCTGTTAACCTGCATGTGAAACATATCTGGCCAGTAAGGATCTTGGAAGCAGCAAATATGCAAAGTACTGAGGGATGGAGAATGTTTTCTGATCTATATCAAAGACACACTGTATAGGCAAAAAAAAAAAAAAAAAAACCCTGGTTAGATGAAAGATATTAAAAACTAGTTGTCCAGTTGGTAGAAAAGTACAATTTTCAGGTGCTGTCTCCTTTACCCACTTGGGAACAAATGGGTTGTACACAAGCCCACTACATAAAAAACTCGGAGAGGACTGGTGTCCACATAAACTCAGAAAATAGGATAACCTTTT
>JZLH01S0000038.1:15181-26598 GCA_001188425.1 Eucidaris tribuloides
GGATTTGTCTTGAATTTGTTTACTTAAGGAGAATCAAGTATGAACATACCAACACTTTACATGCATTTCTCTTGTGCCCTGAGAGAAATTAATTCCACAGAAAGCTACACAACAAATTTGTCTGTCACAAGGCATACCGATGAAAGTTGTATTAAAATGAGTAAACTTTTGACACAAAATTTTCACTGTAGATGCTTACTTGATTCTATAATAGTTTTACCCCTTCATTGTATCGTTTACTTTTAAGGCCAACAACTTAACCCAGAAAAAAAAACAAGACAAAAAGTAAAAAGTACATACAGGCAATTCTCGTTATAGCAAAGACTTCGGGACCTTCAGTTGTCTTTTGTTGTCTCGAAATTTTGTTATAACCAAACAGTGGAAGTATATCAAGATACATACATGTAGATTATAATTTAGGGACCTGTATTTCTACTTCATTGTAACAGGAATTTTTTATAACTGTGTTCGTTACAACAGGAGTGCACTGTATAAATAGGAAGTGTTTACGTATTAATTGCATCTGTATATCCAGTATATGTTTTGATTTATTCTTGCCTTCCCCCTTCCAGGTTGCCTGTATGCAATTTATCAACATTGTCGTCCATTCCGTCGAGAACATGAACTTCCGATCACATCTCCAGTACGAGTTCACCTGTCTGGGACTGGACAAATATCTAGAGGCAAGTCATCTCGATAGAAATATGTTAGGAATTTTCTTGATCTGTTGGAGGAAGCATTTCTGTTCTGACTACTCAGGAAAAAAAGATTGATGCAGAGTATTGCTGATCAAATTTTGCTTTATTATGATATGTAACAGATGATGAAAAGAAAGTTTAGTAACAATCATGGTTTGTAGGTTTTGGCATTTTTTCAAGTGGTAGATTAAGAGAATTATAATTGTAATTTCAATTGCAATGTAAATTATTTCAGCTGAATTTATCAAAATGTTTTAATTTAAATCACTATTTGTTTTCAAATCTTGATATAAATAAGTGACTCATTGAACATGGATAGAATATTTGACTGGCTGCTCCTCATAACCTGTTAACCTGCATGTCAAACATATCTGGCCAGTAAGGATCTTGGATGCAGCAAATATGCAAAGTACTGAGGGATGGAGAATGTTTTCTGATCTATATCAAAGACACACTGTATGGACAAAAAAAAAACCTAGGTTGATGAAAGATATTAAAAACTAGTTGTCCAGTTTGGTAGAAAAGTACAATTTTTCAGGTGCTGTCTCCTTTACCCACTTGGGAACAAATGGGTTGTACACAAGCCCACTACATAAAAAACTCGGAGAGGACTGGTGTCCACATAAACTCAGAAAATAGGATAACCTTTTTTCTCATTTGAGGTCATATTGCCCCAATGCCTCCTCTGTCCCATAAAATGCACATTTGTGACCTGTACAGATGATGCCAATTGCCTTGTGGTGTGAGACTGTACTGGGCTTCAAAACAAGCCTGCCATCCCTAAGGAGCTAAACAAAAATCAGATTTTGATGATCACATAATTTTCATGTATTATATGAAATAAAAAGACATGATTTAGTACTTGTCACATATTCTAAGATTGAATGGTGTTCGATGAAATTTGTAAGACGGTTATTATTTTAGCATGCCATGTGATACTATATCATATACCATATACAATGTGTTTGCTTTTTCTCTGCATTACATTTATTTATGCCTGTTTCTACTGCTGTTAATACTACATTCTTATTATTCTGGTTTGTTTGTAATAAATAATCCTTCTGTAACAATTCAAAATGGCTGAAAGTATCAATACATCTCCAGAAATAAATGAAGAAATGAAGAAAAAGTGCCAAGAATATTGATTTTATACAAACAATTCACCCCACATCCAAGTTGGAGAAATTAGTTTTAAATCAAATTAAATGAAATACAATTAAAATTATTACTTTTGTAGAATTAAACAGATGATGGAAGGATTAGAAATTTATGGAAATGGGTGATGAATTAAAAATAAGATGAAACAAAATACTTGCATGAAAGTAATCTTGATATTTTTCATTTCGATAATAATTATTGAAAGTATTTGTGGAACAAAATGTATTGGAGAGCTTAATACATGTAGCTGACATAGCAGCATCTTATTACCCCTTTGTGGACTAGTAAAATTACTTTTCTTAAATATTATTTGCTAGCTTTGAAATGATTTTGTGTTTATGTTTTTGTACTCACAATTGTCAAATATATCATAAAGATTTGGCACTAACATTTAAAAACATGTACACAATTTTGTGGATACTTACTTTTCCCAAAAGAAGAAAATTGAAAGCGAATGAATAGCTACAGGTTTTTTCCCCCTGGAGCCAGAAGTTGCAATAGAATTGAATATGAAGAATACAGTTGAGTAACTCTTCAGTCCTGCCCTCCTGACATGGAAAAAACTGCTTAATTTTTCAACAATATCCTCAAAAGTCTTGAATGTGTTTTGTGTTTCATAATCAACCTCCTACTGTTATATACCGACACCTATACTTATGTTTGGCCTTTTTGTGTTTTTCCCCTTTCATTCACTCATTTATTCATTTCTTTGTTTTCTGTGCAACTGTTTGAACAAAAAAAAAATAAAAAAAATCCCTCCTTTTATGTTGTTGGTGTGCATTTTCGTTGTCTTCTTTTCATTTGAATTGTTTGTGTCATATCACATTGGTTATCTGTGCGTACATGCACATGTCATTGTGGAATGATTTCATACAAACAAACAAACCATCAAACATAATCATGTTGCTCTCATTTGCATAATTTCTTACTGAATCACATGTTTTCTTGTTTGCACATACCACAACGTCTCATGCATGTTGCTTTTGCATCCATTCTAACGAAACGGGATTAATTTTAAATCCTCTTCTTATTTTCATCCCACTGTGGATTATATTGAATCCTGTTTGTTGCGTTTACACATAATCTTATAAATTGGTATAAACTGCATTATACATTAATTTGTAAATTATTTTAATTTGAAAACATGACATTTGAAAATATTGATTTTGCATATACCACTTTCTTTATCAATTATTTTTTAATCATTTTTCTGCCCATACTTAATGTTCAAATGATTCACTTTGATTGGCATCAATCATATTTTGCTAATTGTCCCAATTTCTCTGCAAACTACACCTACCGTGGCAAACTTGTTGGGGTCCTAATATAAAATACTGATCGTTTATGTTGTAATGATCACATTAATTGCATTTTTTGCCAAACACTCCCCCCCCCCCCTGTTTTTTTATCGATTGTTGATTTATTATTATTATATTTTTGGTGGGGGGATTTTGTTAAATTTCAAAACTGATCAAATACATTATTATTTTTGCATGTTACAATATTTTGTACTAATTGCTTGTTGGTTTGCTTGTTAATCAATGCTTTGAATGACTTTTTTTTTTGCTTGCTTGCTTTGCCGACTTGATCACCACTGCATCACATGCTGCTTGGTTAATGATCTGTTATCTGGTGGTACTTACTGGCTAACTTACCTCGATGTTGCTTGCTTCAATTTTACCTTCCCCTTCCTTACCCATCTTTCCACATCCAACACATTCCTTCTATTTTCTTTCTTAACTCATCTTTGCTACTTCACATATTTCCTCCTCTTCCTACTTTTCCCCCTCTGCCTCTTCCTCTCTTTCACCCCTACCTCCTCCACTCCCCTGCTCCCCATTTTCCTCCCTATCTCCTCCTCTCCTACTCTTCCTACCCCTACTCTTCTTCTCGCACTCCTCATCTGTTTCCTACCCCTCTTCATCCTCCATCTCTTCCTATTCCTCCTCCCCACACCCCTCTTCCTTTTCCCCTCCTCCTCTCCTCTCTTCCTCCTCTCCTCTTCTCTTCTTCCTCTTTTTCTCTTCTCTCTTCTTCCTCCTCTTTCTCTCTCCTCTCCTCCTTTCTCCTCTTCTCCTTGTCCTCACCTCCTCCTCTTCTTCCTCCTACTTGTCTTTCTTCTCTTCTCCCTCCTTATCTTCCTCTGCTTTTTTGTCTTTTTGTTCCTCCCTTTTCCCTCTCTCCTCCTCCTTTCTCCCTCCTTTCTTTTCCTCCTCCTGCTTCTCTTTCCTTCTTCCCACATCTACCATCCTCTAACTCCTACTTGACTCATCTCTGGGCTCCTTGGCTCTTCCATCCTCATCCTCCTTCCTTCTCTCATCATCTCCAAATCCATCTCTTCTCCATGCTTTCTCCTTGCCCCTTCATTTTGCATCTGCCCCTTATCTCCGCTCCTCCTCCTTCGTCATCCCCGCTGCATCATCCCAACTTTGGCCAAGTGCAGCAGAAGCTGAGAACGACAGAGAGTGACAGGTTACAGGTTCAGATCCAGGCCTACCTGGACAATGTCTTTGATGTGGGCCAGCTGATGGAGGACTCTGACACCAAAACAGCAGCCTTGGAGAGAGTGGCTCATCTAGAGGAGGCATTATACCAGGTTGGTGCCAGAAATTTCTTTATTCAGAGATGCCACTTTTTTGGAAATTTCTGGATTTCCGAATTTTTCCAAATATACTATTTTTTTCTGGAATTTCCGGAAATAATAGAATTTTCTGAATAGATTTTTTCATGAAGAGGAAAATATTTTTTCGTGTAAACTTTGAAATTTTGTTATTGTTGCAATTCCTTTTGGCTGTTAAGGCATTGTAACAAGTTTGGGGGCTTGTCTGGGAAGGAATTAGTGTAAGTATACTTTGTCTATTCCTCAGGCTCATTAGCCCCACTCTCTTGCGCATGAATTTCAGGATATTTGGATTGCTTCCTGTGGCATCTCTGCGTATTACAAACCTGAGCAACGAAATTTGCTTGAGTGCCTAAATGGCACCCGGGCGAGGAATATGCCAATACTCCCCAGGGAGTGGAGTTGGTGCACACCTGTGCAGGCATGATATGGCCTGATGAATAGGAAGGGTATAGTCGTGAAAGAGTGCCTTGAAAGTGCTGATCCAAGACTGAAAACCACCAATATTACCATATAATTGGCAAGTTTTTTTCTGCCACAGATGAATTTACTCACCTTTTAAAACCATAACTTTAGCTCTGTAACCCAGAATTTAGTAACCCGACCTGCGATAGCCTGCGAGCACGTTAAAATAGATAGAGGGTTGAATAACCTGTTAACTCGCAATTTAACCCGTTTAATTCCATCTTTTTTTCCATGACTATTGATGAAGTGACGACAGCCCCGACTGACAGTGATATAAATTATTGTCAGGAACTGATGGGAAGAACTAGGGGTCTTACGATCACGAGTCCTGACTGCCGAATTGTTGATTATGTGTGTTTAAAGTCTTACTCTTCCTTGTAAGACAAAAGAAAACCTTATGAAGGAAATACAAAAAGTATCATAACATTTATCATCATCATCATCATCAGCCATTTTCTGCCGACTGCTGGATGAAGGCCTCAGCATGTTTGCACCATAATTCTCTATCTCTAAACAGAAGTTAAAGCTTGATTGACTGAAAGTATCTTTGTTTTTTTGTTTCTTTTCGACAGACAACGGACAGATTACGGGAGATGGAGGATGCTTCCCTGGCTAAGATAGCTGAGTTACAGCTTATGGTTGCTGAGGTTAACAGGCAGTTAGAAATAGTCAAGGTTAGTTGTAGGTGACGAATCATTTGAGTTGCAGTCAAACCTGTTATAACAGCCACATCTGTATTGCAACCAACCTGTCTATAGTGGCCACTAAAATTATTTCCCTCGAGACAGATTGTTTTGAAACCTGTGTATGAAGGCCACATTGTTTTGTTCTCAAAACTGGTTAAGTTAATATAAAAACTGGGCCCTTTTCAGTTGACCTTTCAACAATAATTGAAAGCTCATTTTTATGGAAAAAAACTATAGAACATATCCTGAGGTACTGTAATAAAGCCGACATGTTAATGTTCATAGTTAGATATTTGATGTTTCTTAATATCCTGTGATTTTTATGTGGTAGAATATATCTCAGGTAACAAACAACGTTTGAAAGGCATTCACAAAATTTGTAGTTCGGTGTGAATTTGGTCTCCGAGTCCCTGTCTCTCTCCTTTAAGTCAAAACTGTCCGCAGCAAGCATTCAATAAGTGAGACCTTTATGTTCTCAAACTAGAAGCCACATAGATGTACATTGGCCAAAAATTCAACACAAAATAGATTGGCAAATTTTGTATGGCCCCTGAAATAAGCCGACTTTTTAAGAGGTTAAGTTTTCACGAGCTGATCATTGCTGTTTTGCTTTTCCTCGCAGAATGAAAAACTAGAAGCTGAAAAGACGATAGAGGTGCTGAAATCAATACCGCGTGGCACGGGAACTGGTTCCGGAACCGGATCAGGAACCGGATCAGGAAGCGGTTCTGGTGATGGTAGCGGTGAAGGTGGTGGTGGTGGTGGAGGTGGTGGTGGTAGTGGCGGCGGTGGCGGTAGTGGCAGCGGTGGTAATGGTACCAAGTTTGGAACTGTTGGTGCTGACGCTGATTTCCCGCCACCCCCGCCTCCCCCTCCTCCTCCTTGCCCTGGCTCGGGACCAGGTAAGATGATGCAAATTGTTAACTTTTGTTGTGGTTGAAATATATCGAGTATATATTATATCAGTAAATTGTTTTTAAGTTGACAAAACTGTGTATCACAAAGAAATACGTAGTGTTCAGGAGAATCAAAAACCATGGCTGTTCACACATAGGATATCAGTGTGTGGTGTAGGGTTTTGTCACCCCAGTGACAATATATCAAAATGTAAGACTATGAGGGTATTGGGAGGACTGTAACTAGAGGATAAGGTCAATTTACAGCATGTTATTTCTGTGAAGTACATGTACATGGACGAATTAGTCCAGCAATAACAGTAAAACAAGTGAAGAAACCAGCAGACAAAGAAACCACAGCAACCCTAGTTGTAGGAGCAGCATCAATTAACAAAATTGAAAACAGCAACTCTTATTTCAGTAATGATAACATACAGTGTACCATAGGCTATATGTCATATGTCAAAATCTTATCCATGTTGGTAGATGGTCCTTAATGCTGTACAAGGACTATACCATTAAACAGGATTAAAAGGCAGTGACATTGGGAGAAACAAAACATGTCTCTGGAACCAAACGGCTTGAAAGATATACATTGTGTACACAAGCTTGAGTGTATCTTCTGGCTGGAAGGATTTGTCTCAAATGTGTTTACTTATTAAGGAGAATCAAACATAAACATACCAGCACTTTATTTCTCTTGTGCCCTGAGAGAAATTAATTCCATAGAAAGCTCACAACAAATGTGTCACAAGGCATAGTGATGGAAGTTATTTTGAAATGAGTTAATATTTTACTACAAACTTGTCACAGTAGAATCCTTGCACAGTTTACTTGATTCCAGAATAGTTTTACTCCAAGTTGAAGACTACCCCACTCATGATATTTACCTTTAAGACTTCTCTGGTATGATTAGTCTAACAATATAGAATAGAAATATCAACACTTCTATGTGTGCAGGTACATTTATACAATGTTCACATATATTTTCCCCTCTGTTTTTCTACCTGACAGCTGCCCCTCCCCCACCTCCTCCCCCTCCCCCTCCAGGTTCAGCAGCCCCTCCCCTCCCCCACCTCCCCCACCTTCTGGTGTCCCACCCCCTCCATTTGGAGTTCCGGCACCACCCCCTCCTCCTGGCATGATTGGTGGAGCAGCACCGCAAGGATGTGAGTATTATCAACATTATTTTCTCATTTCATTCCCTCCCATATAAGATTGCAGTGAAATGTTCCATTCCTGCTTATTCTACTACACTCACAGAAGAAATCAAGGGGTTAACATGATCAGATTCAAAGGCAGTGTGTAATTTTGGTAAATTGTGAGAAAATACGAATGAAATTTTTCTCCTATAGTGTCTTGGAGATGGAACTACATTATCTATTAATGCCTTGATTATTCATAGACCAAAACACAAATTCTGAAATACTACTATTGAACTGAATTATTTCAGTCATCTTGGCTTGCCTAATTTGCAGTTGGTTTGGGGGGAATTTACCCTACCTCCATGGTTATTACTAACCTTCACATTTCATGGACAATTGGACATGTTCTTCATAAAACACCTACGGGCATGAGTGATGTTCTGTTGTAGTGCTGGATGGGTGCAAAAAAGATTCCTTGCCATTAACCAGTAACACAGGCACAGTTATTCCTTGAATTTTTCGCTGGTGTCGTCCAACTCTTCTAATCCACTTTAATCCCCATGCCTTGATCCCTGCAGCCGTCACCATCAAGAGGACCATCCGAACCAAGTACCGCCTTCCTGCCCTCAACTGGGTGGCCTTCAAACCCAACCAGATTGGAGGTACCGTCTTCAGCGAACTGGACGACGACAGGATTATGGGGGTGAGTTTAGAGAGGAGAAGTAGATGATGCATACTTGATGTCCTTAAATGAAACACTTGTGTTATTGATTTGCACGCCAAACACTTTTTGCTCAAATTTGATCTGACAAATGAAAGGTACGTAAAAAGGCAGTGTTCAAAATTTGGGATTCATAAGTAACAAGAACATGCAGTAAACAACCACTTTTTTGCACATATTTCAAATTCAAGGTAATTACTGATCCTCAGTTATCACACCGATATATCCCTCATCAATAGCCTAAGGTCATGATTGTTTTTTTCTGTGATGTGGCAGGGGTACAAATGAGATTCCCTGCCTTTAATTGTCCCTGTGAAACTGAAATGTCCCTACTTTTGTGACTGCAATTTGGGACGAAATGTAATTGTATTGCCTAGTTGTTTTGATATCATGTGGAAATGCTTTGCAGACATTAGTCTTGGTGTGTGACCTTCTTCCCCTGCAGCAAATTGACTTCGAAAACTTTGAGGAGATCTTCAAGTCTCAAGCTCAAGTTGGTCCCCTGACGGCGACGGACGGGAAATCAAAAGCCTCGGTACGACGAGAGACGGCGACGCTGTTAGACTCCAACAGACTGCAGAACATCAGCATCATCAGGAGAAAGATTGAGCTCACCACAGATCAGATCATAGATGCTATCAAAAAGTGAGTCTTTATTTCCCACCTTGGTCTTCAAATGGGAATGGCATGATTGGGAGTTGTCCCGGGGTGGGCACTGTCAAGGTGTACACCGGACTTGTGTGAAAAAATGCATAAAAAGGGTTGTTTTTCACAGATGAGTGATGTACGCGCATACAGTAAAAAGGTTAAATCAGGAAAAAGGGGTTTACTTTTAACAGAAGACTTACTTGAAAAGAGTATCTAAATTTGAATACTTTTTTAGGGTATTCTGAGATCGGTGGATAGTTACTTATTTCCGGTCCATTTTGAAAGTCCATACACAAGCATGGTTTGCCTTATAATAACAGTGAGTGCACCCCCCCCCCCCCCAGGGAGTTGTCAAAAATATTTTCAAGAACCCAATGTAAAAGGGCAGTGACATGATTGGGGGAATTACAACATGTCTCAAGAACCAAATGAGTTGAAACTTTATACCAAAATGTACACTGGCAAGAGTATATATTCAGGCTGGAAGGGTTTGTCTTGAATCTGTTTACTGGAGGAGAAATGTTAATTGACCAGTATTAAATTAATTTCCTGCCCTGATAGAAATTGATCCCATAGAAAGCTACACCACAAATTTCAGTGTCACTGCACTTTCTGATAATAATTGTAGAACAAAGAGGAATTTTACGAATCTGAAATTTTCACAGCAGAATCTTTAATCGCATACTTGAGTCGGGAGCATTGTGTCCAAACTTGAGGACTGCTTCCAATCTTACCATTTCTATTTAACCCCATTGCCTCCGATATTCTGTAATTGCCATAGAGTTAACAGATGGTACATCCGGTTCCCGTAGCCAATGGGTTCAATAGCAGTAGAGAGCATTGAAAGATAATGACTGAATGAGAGGCAAATGTTTGTAGGGCCAATCGTTTTACAGGGATAAATGACTTTGCAAGCTAGACATTGCTTAGTTACTAGATATTTTGTGTGGGCTAAATATTTTCTGTTTCTGTCCAAACAGGACGGATCTAGCCATGCTTCCACTGGATGCCGTGGACCAGCTGCAGAGGTTCGTTCCCAAAGACGGTGAGAAGAAAGCTTTCAAGCAGTACGAGAAGGACAAGAAGCCCATCAGTGCATTGACAGACGAAGATCAACTCATGATACAGGTCAGTGCAGGCCTTAAAGGGACCGTAAAGTCGCAAGTCGTGGGCGTTTGGACCTGGCCCGACTCGGATAATATTCGGGAATGCCCGTATACTTTCTGAAAGCGAGCGCGCACGAATTGTGTGCAATTCCCTATGCAGCACGTATTCACCCGAAGAAAGACGAACTAAGCCCAACTGAACCTCATGTGCAATTCTGTTTGCAGCTCCACGATTGTTGTTACGCACCACTGAACTCTACACTACGTAGCATAGAGTTCCGTGTTATGCACTGCCTTGCAATAGGGGCAAGCGTAAGGTAAATAAACGTACATGGATTACGAGCGGCGCGTCCCTTTAACCCATATCTGCCGAAGGCATTTTATTGTGTTGTGTAAACTCTCTATATGCTGGGCGGTAAAACAGACATTCAAGCAGCCTTTCATACAAGCAAGCATTGTTTTACTAAAATACATGAATTAGAATGGGAGAATTATGTATCAATATAAAGTACAGAATATAATTAGTAATTTTACAAACCCTCGATCAATTCTGTCATCATCATTGGTCAGTAAATTTATTGAAATCAAAGTCATATCAATAAATTCTTAGGGTTTTCCCGTAGATCGGTGACAGAAGCATTTCACTGTTCTACGGGTTTTCCCGTAGGTCACCAGATATGGGTTAAATATCAATATTTTTAGGGCAAGGCCACTTTACTGTAGGGCACATTCCTCTATTACAGCCAAAATGGGGAAAATAAAAAGGGCACAAAAATCTTCTAAGGCCAATGACAAGGGCATCAAGGCCAGTCATAAGGCCATCCAAGGCCATGACTTAAAGACACTATATAACACTGTGGAAGACCCATTTAAAAAATTGTCAAACTTTGCTATCTGACATATCTGACAGTGCTTGAATGGACAAATAAACACCCTAGAACACAAAAGTTCTGACAGTGTTGCTGTCACTAGTAAAATATGTGCCGATACAAATTGGCACATTAATATATTCTCAGCCGATAGGAAATTCTGCAACACAGCAGTCTATGCCTGGTCTCTCAATGATTTTCACTTTTTCAAAGCACTTAATGATCATTTTAAACTGCAATTTTTTCAGGGCTTCGTTTTTAGACCATAGCAGAGACACTGGTAGCATGGGGAATCATGTAGCTCAAATTTTTAAAACTGGAAACATTGTTATATAATGCCTTTAATTGAAGCCCTGTCAGTGATATTAAGGAAACAAAGAATTCTCACTATCACCAATGTGCTAT
>JZLH01S0000039.1:41258-66150 GCA_001188425.1 Eucidaris tribuloides
CTTACGATTTTCACTTTTTTAAAGCACTAAATAATCATTTTGAAATACAATTTTTTTCAGGGCTCCATTTTTAGACCTCATCAAAGACACTGGTAGCATGGGGAATCATGTGGCTCAGATTTTTTTAACTGTGGTAAATGTTAGCCAATACCTTTAATGTTTCGTTTGCCACATTTTAATTTGAACTTCTCAGGTGTCTCAAACAATTCATACTTTTTGTGCAATAGGCACAGCGTTTTCATGTATACAAGGTATGAATGACTTGCTTCGCCTTTGAAAAGGATATTGAATTCAGTAAGAAGATTCAGAGGGATTAATAAATCCGTACTCATTGTCTTCAGTACATTAATGATCTGTGCAAACGGTGAACAAAGCACACTGAGGGTTAATGGGTCAAGACAAGGAAGTGTGAAATCATAACATAGGACCATGTCCACAAAGAAAATGCCCAGAATAACAAAAAAATAAGTACTATAATTATCTTTAAAAGCTACAATGCTTTTATCAGTATTATCTCTATCTTTGTGCAAATCGCAGTACAGCAGACATAATTAAGACAAATGTGGCAAGTCATTGCTGTCAATATCTTCTTAGCAATTCACACCAAGTCATGCCAGAGAATAGTCAGAAATGAAACAAAAAAAAGAAAATTCTGCTGGGAAATTATGTGTCCATTCAAATTGTTAGTAACTGGTCATATAAGGTTAAGTTGCTTTGTATGTAATTTGCTTGAACGTCACAGCCAACAGAGCCTCTTAGAGCCGGCTTGGTAGTTATCTCAGTTGGGGTAAGAAGAAGATTATCCATCTTCTGAGAATGGATAATAAGATTATGGCCCTTCAATCTCAATTTGACTTTAACTTAATATCCATGATGATGGGATATACAATCACTTAATGTCATGGAGATGACACGAATATAGAAAGATATCAAAGCATTACAGTCATCTACACCGTGGATCAGACTTTAAATTGGGGATAATTTTGGTAGTGGAATGAAGATAAGAAGAGATGACAGATTAATTGTAAAGTATCCACACAACATGGGCCCAACCCAGAGTTCCAAAGCATTGTACAAAAGATGAAACAGATTCAACTTCCACTGTGTCGTATCCTGACATAATTTGTCATGCAATGATGTAGTTGTTACTGAAATAAAACCCTGTATCAATCATTGAAAGCTTTGTCAAGCAACATTAAAATTTCATGTTAATTACTATGTAACGTAATGAACATATTCCAACATTTATGAGTTTAAAACCCGCAAACTTCAAGTTTCTCATAAGGTGGATGTACCTTACTTGTAGACGCTAGAAGGGATCTGTAAAACAGATGGTTGCTGAAAAATAAGAAGGCTCGTACGGCATTATTTACTTATCATAATTTCCAGATGGATTTACAAGTCTTGTGTTATAAGGACTGAATTAGAAGGAAATGTAAAATGTAACAAACTTTACCGGAATTTGAGATCACTAAAAATGCTTTTAGGATATCACCATCAAGTTGTTTAGGTCTTCTTCAGGTAATTCACATACATCAGGAACAAAGGGTGTAAGTAATAAAATAAAATGTTTACTTCTCAACATGTCTGAAGGTTGGGTAATATTCCAGGAAAAGCATACCCTTACTTTTCTGGACACTAACATTGAACTATTATGTTACAGTGCAACATACGGAGAACAACATAATGGGCAACATGGTAACATGGATTGGTGCAGAACTTATGGCTGCAATAACAAGCCACTTCAAGGAAGAGAACATGGACTATGTATGGCAGATGATTGAATGACACATGAATAATGGCAACCAATACTTCAGGGGCATAGAGTTGAAGAGGTGCAAAAAGGTGGAGAAAGATGAAAATGAAACAAGTAAATGAACAAAAAGAAACATGGTGTCATTTCCATTTGACCAGTGATTGAGAATCAGATAAATGGAGCCATGTCTAAATCAGCCATGTAGCAATACATTATTTCTAGTCAATGAAAAATTGTCTATTCCCCTTCAGAATATTGTGAGAATAACTTCAGGTACATCAATTTGGTTAGAACAACCACAATATGATTTCTCTTTTTCTTTCCTTTATGAACTTCAAGTACAATAATATTAGATCAAAGTAATCATGATATGAATGTTTTCCTCTTTTTTTACGGAAGGGGGGGGGCAGATTGAGAAGAACACGACATTTGCAGTTCATGCCCTACATGTGGAAAAGGGGTCTGGCACAGAGACTTGCAGGGCAGTCAACCCTAAATTTAGAGTGGATGAAAACACATTTAAGTGGGAAAGAAAACAGGAATCAGGGAAGAATTGGGACAGAGGGTAAAGTCCCTAACCCAGGGTCACCAGGGAATCGAACCAAATGAACAAACCTGTAGACAGGTCATTCAGTGCCTATGTGTATTTATAGGCTCTGACAAGCTTGGGAGACTTGGATACTATATATGCAATAAGCATTTTCTACATCGGTTTTGTTGTTCCATTAAAGCAATTTCCCTTTTTCTGTCCGACTTCCTCTGCCCATCCCACTTAACCTCATTAACGGTAAGAACAGATGTGTCAATAGGTGTCCAAACATCCACCACAATTTTCTATCATTTTGATCAAAAACTAACCAATAATTTAAACAACAATGATGACCTTTTGTCTTCACTAAGCACCTTTCCTACAGCATTTAGGGGCTTAAAGTCTGATAAACTTTTCAGTTACAATAATGATAAGTAGTGGAGGATTTTAAAAATGTTTCAAAAATTTCTTTAATAACAAAAAACTTACAGAATTTAAGGACATGCTACAGGTTGATATGTTGTGGCCCTGAAAGAAATTTCCAAGTGTCATGTTATTTTCTATCAATATCACATGTTCCATGTTGTAACATTGTTTCTTTGTGAAAAGACATTTATTGTTAGATCTCAAATATGGCCATGCAGAATAGTGTAAAAACAGCTTCAGACCTTCAACTCTGCTTGGTTGAAAAAATACGAGAAAATAAGAATCAATTTCTCCAAAACGCAGGAGAAAAGTAGGAATCAATACACCAAAGTAGGAAGAAAAAGAATATTTCTCGAAAGTGTTTGAAGTAGTAACCCGAAAAATGGAAACATGCGGAATACGTGGAAAAAAATTCTAAGATTGGCGGAAAAGCGGAAATCTGCGGAAACAAATTTTCTTACACAAAAAGGTGATGATGGTAGTTACAGTACTCTCAGCAACAACCTGTAAAGACTACTAAACTCCAAACAAATATCAAACCTATCGCAAATTTTTTTTGTTTTTGTTTTTAAAGTAGGAAAAAGTAGAAAAATAAGGATATTTGGGGGGGGGGAGATACAAAAATTAGGATCTTCACAGAAAAATGAAAAAGTAGGACCAGTTGAAGGCCTGCACAATGAACACATTTCACTGTGATTAATTACTGCATAAAATCCACAACAGCTATACCACAGGTCAACATTTCAGATCACTTTATGAAATGAATGGAAGTATCAAATCATACGATGCAATAATGCAAAGGATTAAAGTGTTATTTTTCCCTAAATATCACCAAATGTAGAAAATCTGAGGCAAACAGGAATGGATACAGGATGACCCCAGAGGTCACGGCCGTAACTTAGTCCTAGTACAGACCCTGGACGGCCTTCAGTTACTGGTAATCCACTTATTGAATCACCTCTTGGTGAGATGCCTTCAATCAGGGGTCAATGACCTCACATGACCTCAACGTGTAATCACTTACACTGCTCCCTCTCTGCATTTTCATCATAAATGGAACAGTAACATGAAGACAGTAACTTGATCCTAGGGGGATTCAGGTAAGGCTCTCATCAATATGTGGCTAGATGTGTTTGCATTTCATTATCACAGGTAACTTACAATTTTCTTCTTCCAGCAAGAGACAATTTTCCAACCCTTGTATGATATCGTCTAGTGTTTTTACATTAAAAACAGATATTATTCTTTATTTAGCTGATACACATTTAAAATATTTAAAAGAACTGACCAAATATCGCTTAACATACAAAATTATGATAATCATGAATGAAAAAAAATTACTAAAAATTGTTGTTTTTATTTCTTAATATATTTGAAGGGCCACTATTAGGCCTACATTTTAGCTCGGCAATGAGCCAACTGTAGCCTACACTGAACCTCTTGTACAAGTCATGCACATGTACGAATATAAAAATCTAGGTGTTCTCCTGTATTTAGGATATCTACATGTATTCCAAACATTGCACTTGGGGTTCACAATGTCTCTTATTATAATAACAGACTGAAAGAAATGTGATATTTAATGAGACACTGAGATGCACTTAAAGTACATGTACTTATCATAACAACACAAGACATGACATTGCATAGCAGGTAATGTTGTATAATTTGATAGTAGTGCATACAAGACCTTGGAATCAATTAGTTCGTTAGGTTCATTGCTTATACTATGTGTACATCCAAAAATGCATGGCTCTTTAAACAATAAGTCACAACCAGAAAAATTGTTCAAATTGGCCATAATGTGGAGCCACATAATTGTCTACAATTATATCTTATGATTCACTAAAAAAATATGTTTATATCAGCATACCTTTCTAATTGAGCAAATTTTGTAACAGTGTTTGAATCTACCATGATTAAATAGTTGTTCTTTGTGTATGTTTGCTACTATGGATTCAGACTACATAGAAAGAAAAAATATAGATATACATATATATTTTGATAAACATATCACTTGCCTTCTCATCATTACTTGTCTTGTTGCTTTGATTATGGTCATTTTATTTTCTTCTTAACAGGAAGAAAAGGTGAAAATGCAAATATGCATAGATAAAACTTCATCGCATTATGACGCCAACTTTGATACAGGAACTACCATAAACACCACTAACCCTTTTTTTTTACGAAGGGGGAGGGGGGATTGAGAAGAACACGACATTTGCAGTTCATGCCCTACATGTGGAAAAGGGGTCTGGCACAGAGACTTGCAGGGCAGTCAACCCTAAATTTAGAGTGGATGAAAACACATTTAAGTGGGAAAGAAAACAGGAATCAGGGAAGAATTGGGACAGAGGGTAAAGTCCCTAACCCAGGGTCACCAGGGAATGGAACCAAACGAACAAACCTGTAGACAAGTCATTCAGTGCCTATGTGTATTTATAGGCTCTGACAAGCTTGGGAGACTTGGATACTATATATGCAATAAGCGTTTTCTACATCGGTTTTGTTGTTCCATTTAAAGCAATTTCCCTTTTTCTGTCCGACTTCCTCTGCCCATCCCACTTAACCTCATTAACGGTAAGAACAGATGTGTCAATAGGTGTCCAAACATCCACCACAATTTTCTATCACTTTTGATCAACAACTAACCAATAATTTAAACAACAATGATGACCTTTTGTCTTCACTGAGCACCTTTCCTACAGCATTTAGGGGCTTAAAGTCTGATAAACTTTTCATTTACAATAGTGATAAGTAGTCAAGGATTTAAAAAATGTTAAAATGTTTCAAAAATTTCTTTACCTCTTAACGTGCCAAAGTTGCAGATCTGCACCAAATAATACACATAAAGTCCATCAAGGTCCAAATTCTCTGGCATGTTAAGAGTTAATCACAAAAGATTTACATAATTCAAGGACATGCTACAGGTTGATATGTTGTGGCCCTGAAAGAAATTTCCAAGTGTCATGTTATTTCCTACCAATATCACATGTTCCACGTAGTAACATTGTTTCTCTGTGAAAAAACATTTATTGTTAGATCTCAGATATGGCCACTCATAATAGTGTCAAAACAGCTTCAGGCCTTCAACTCTGCTTGGTTGAAAAAGTAGGAGAAAATAAGGATCAATTTCTCCAAAACATAGGAGAAAAGTAGGATTCAATCCACCAAAGTAGGAAGAAAGAGAATATTTCTCAAAAGTGTTTGAAGTAGTAACCCGAAAAAATGGAAACATGCGGAATACGTGGAAAAAAATTGTAAGATTGGCGGAAAAGCGGAAATCCGCAGAAACAAATTTTCCTACACAAAAAGGTGATGATGGTAGTTACAGTACTCTCAGCAACAACCTGTAAAGACTACTCAACTCCAAACAAATATTAAACCTGTCACTGAGTTTTTTGTTTTTTTTATTAAAACGTAGGAAAAAGTAGAAAAATAAGGATATTTGGGGGGGGGGGGGAGAGATATGAAAATTAGGATCTCCACAAAAATAGGAAACAGTAGGAAAAGTAGGACCAGTTGAAGGCCTGCACAATAAACACATTTCACTGTGATTAATTACTGCTTAAAATCTACAACAGCTATACCACATGTCAACATTTCACATCACTTTATGAAATGAATGGAAGTATCAAATCATATGATGCAATAATGCAAAGGATTAAAGTGTTATTTTTCCCTAAATATCACCAAATGTAGAAAATCTGAGGCAAACAGGAATGGATACAGGATGACCCCAGAGGTCACGGCCGTAACTTAGTCCTAGTACAGACCCTGGACGGCCGTAACTTAGTCCTAGTACAGACCCTGGACGGCCTTCAGTTACTGGTAATCCACTTATTGAATCACCTCTTGGTGAGATGCCTTCAATCAGGGGTCAATGACCTCACATGACCTCAACGTGTAATCACTTACACTGCTCCCTCTCTGCATTTTCATCATAAATGGAACAGTAACATGAAGACAGTAACTTGATCCTAGGGGGATTCAGGTAAGGCTCTCATCATTATGTGGCTAGATGTGTTTGCATTTCATTATCACAGGTAACTTACCATTTTCTTCTTCCAGCAAGAGACAATTTTCCAACCCTTGTACGATATCGTCTAGTGTTTTTACATTAAAGGTATTGGCTAACATTTACCACAGTTACAAAAAATCTGAGCCGTATGATTCCCCATGATACCAGTGTCTTTGATGAGGTCTAAAAATGAAGCCCTGAAAAAATTGTATTTCAAAATGATTATTTAGTGCTTTAAAAAAGTGAAAATCGTAAGTTGACCAGATTCACTTGCCCATTTCCTCCCATAGACTTACTGTGTGTACACCTAGGTTAATAAAACTCGCCCCGAGTTTTATTGTATATTCATGTATAACTTGCCATTAGCAGTGTAACTTTCCAAACTTTTGTATTCTAGGGTGTTTATTTGTCCATTTGAACACTACTATGTAGCTCAGATATCAAAGTTTGACAATTTTTTAAATTGAAGCTCCACAATGTTAGCCTATCACTTTAAAAACAGATATTATTCTTTATTTAGCTGATACACATTTAAAAGATTTAAAAGAACTGACCAAATATTGCCTAACATACAAAATTATGATAATCATGAATGAAAAAAAAAATGATATTACTGCCCATGACAACTTAAAATTGTTGTTTTTATTTCTTAATATATTTGAAGGGCCACTATTAGGCCTACATTTTAGCTCAGCAATTAGTCAAATGTAGCCTACACTGAACCTCTTGTACAAGTCATGCACATGTAGGCCTACATAAATCTAGGTGTTCTCCTGTATTTAGGATATCTACATGTACTCCAAACATTGCACTTGGGGTTCACAATGTCTCTTATTATAATAACGGACTGAAAGAAATGTGATATTTAATGAGACACTGAGATGCACGTAAAGTACATGTACTTTTCATAACACCACAAGACATGACATTGCATTGCAGGCAATGTTGTATAATTTGATAGTACATACATGTAGGAGACCTTGGCATCAATTAGTTCGTTAAGTTCATTGCTTATACTATGTGTACATCCAAAAATGCATGGCTCTTTAAACAATAAGTCACAACCAGAAAAATTGTTCAAATTGGCCATAATGTGGAGCCACATAATTGTCTACAATTATATCTTATGATTCACTAAAAAAATATGTTTATATCAGCATACCTTTCTAATTGAGCAAATTTTGTAACAGTGTTTGAATCTACTATGATTTAATAGTTGTTCTTTGTGTATGTTTGCTACTATGGATTCAGACTACATAGAAAGAAAAAATATAGATATATATATATATATTTGATAAACATATCACTTGCCTTCTCATCATTACTTGTCTTGTTGCTTTGATTATGGTCATTTTATTTTCTTCTTAACAGGAAGAAAAGGTGAAAATGCAAATATGCATAGATAAAACTTCATCGCATTATGACGCCAACTTTGATACAGGAACTACCATAAACACCAACTAACCTCTTTTTTTGTTGACCTCACAAGAATAAAACCGCCCCAAAATTAACCCATCCATCATCAATCCATTTAGGGTTCCTGTTCAGTAACAATAGTTTCTTGCCTCTGACACTGACAGGGTTAATCACATAATTTCACATGGAAGTCCTGGCACCAGATATGGCCAGTCTACCATCTCACAACAAATTCAGTTAGTTAGTAAACAGAACCCATCAATCACGGACCTACCTGACGTTAATTTCATTGGAATGGGCGGTGAATAATGGGCCTAATGTTGTGGTTATACATACTAATTAGTTATCCGGCGAACTACACACACACAGACATACACAGACATAGATACAGACGCACACACGCCACATGCCCGGCATGCCTGCATGCATATTTCATGTGCCTGATTACCGGTATGTGTGTTGTACGCCCCATTCCCATGCACCAGGCAGGTTTATCCCGCTAACGGAAAATGTACCACGAGGTACTTCTCAAATGATTAGAAAGGACTCCCAGAGACTTCTACAAGATTTTCATCTAATCTTGCTGGGACGAAGACAGCCCTTACAATGACTTCATGCGTTTTATTAGCATATCCATTTGCCCAATTTCTCTGCCATTACTCCGGAATATGGCAACGACAGGATCTCATGCATGAAATGAAATTTTAACTCCGGGCGATGCAAGTGTACCTAATTATGAACATACAGTTATTAACCATTATCAAAATGTCTATAAATTATAAATACGTACTTGAATACCAAGTTAAGTCGTATGACATGGAGACAGCAAGAAGCCAATGGAATCATACGTGGGCATGGCATGTCTGCCTTCAAGGTTATGATTTATGGCATGGTAGATCTTACAATTCTATTTTCCTTTTTCTTTACACATGAAGAAAAGAATACAATGCAATCTAAATGTGTGTTCTGTATTTGATCTGGATGGACAATCATATCCACGTAATTTCAAATTTATTTATCTCTTTATGAATTTATTTATTTATTCATTATCTATTTATTTATTTATTATTTATAAATTACTCATTGGTTTATGAAATCAACCAATCAGCAGCACACGAGGTAAAAAGATTGGTTCAGAAACATCAACATACAGATGTTTTTTCATAACAAATATCAATAGGCCTACATGCAGGTATGTGTAACTTGATAAAAATCATTGTTACAGTTCACATCTAAAAATACAAAGTCACTACTACAAAAAAAGTGCTATAATTATCATGCAACATAACTTCATCTTCTGATATCTGTATTGTTTTCTTAAATCAAATCTTGCAACTTATTTCCGTTTCATCACCATTGTTGATTTCCCATAGTGTTACTGACCAACATGGAATGTTTAGGTCAACAAATTAAAATGTGAAGGGATGAACTATTTGACATGAAATACCACTGACCACAGATTGACACTATAATAATTCCTACTGATACATGACATACCGGTACAGCTATTACTGCAGCTCAATACGTACTGTATGTGGGATGTACATGTAATGTCATGGTCTACCTCCAAATATTGACAGCAGAACATCATGCTCCTTTTCCGTGGCATTGTCAGAAAATTTGTGTTGGGGTGGGGGTGGGGGAAGGGGAGGAGGGACGGGAGGAGAGGTGGCTCTAACATGTAATACCATGTCTCAATGTACAAACCACAGGGGGTGACTTATAAGTGTCCAAAATTTAAAGAGCAAAAAACAAACAAAACAAAGAAACATAAGATCCCAAACACAGTGTTTCAACAAACAATTTTTCCAAGGAGGTGGGAGGGGGGCAGAAAGGATGCTCCACTGTTCCCTCCCCCTCACACGATCACTACACCACAGCTAATTCTGTCTCCAAATTGGGACTACTGGCAAGGAAGACTCACAAATCTGTCATCTCCCTCGAATTACAACACCTTCCATGTGTCTGACTTAGTTGAGTTGTATATCACCTGAAGTTCAAGGAAAATGGGTTTCACAACCTTTACAACACTAAAAATGGAAATGTTGACACACAAAATCAGTAGGTCAGAAGCAGTTGAAAGACCGATAACAACATTTCCATTAAAACTCCCATAAAAACTTCTCCTGGTAGGCCTACAGCTTTCATCCTGCCTGTGGGCTGGAAAGTCACTTGGTTCTAACACAAATTCTTAAACGTATAATTTTCCCTTGATAATGGAGGATGTGTACCAGGAATACACTGGAAAAATGATTTTTTTTTTTCTGGTGGGTCTTTTAAATACACCTACATGTACATGATCTACCAGTATTAATGTCCTAAAAATTACACATTCTGAAATGCTTCCAGAATTCTAGGAAAAAAAAGAGGGCAAAACTTGCTACAGGTGTATGTAATTACGAAGTGATACGTGCTCATTGATCTTTTAACAATTTAACAATTTACATCATTCAAACAATTTTGGATTTGATGTTAATTTCCTATATTGGAACTGAAAGTGCCATAACACAGGTAATGTATTAAAAAGGAAGTTCAAAACTTGGCCAGACAGACCCAAACTATATGCTAGTTTTAAGGCATACATGAAACTCAACCATTATCAGGATATCATTACAATCCAATAACATGACCTTGCAAACATCCATATGTCCCCATCCAACAATTCCTCTTCTCCCCATCATTATCACAACTGTTTATATTCTCCTCTTGAAATGCTATAATTAGTATCCATGTCATCCTTACATCCCCCTGCCATGCATCATACATGCTACACCAGAGAGCCCTATATTCCAACACAGATATATTCCACTTGGGATTAGGACTATTGACATAATAACTCTCTATTTCCAGAAATCCTGAGTTAATTGGCCAATCTCATGGATCACACTTGTCAGTTTAACAAGGTCATCCACAACAAGGCTGGATGCTCTCAGTGTGTTGACAATGGACATTTATAGATGATATCCATAACCCTTAAATTCACCCTTCCCCCTCCCCCCCCCATCAATTCCAAATTTATATATTAAACTGGTTTATCGCATAAAAGACTGATGCACAACATATTTTAAACTTTCATTTGATAAAATAATTAGTTGACTATGTTACTACACCTTCTTTATGTGCTAATTATGTCAGTTTCAATTCAAAGACTTAAGGAAAATGTTCAGATTTGTGAATGATACCATGTATTTATCTAATGGGTTTTCACATTATCTTGCCATTATTTATTTGAAATTTTCTGAACTCATGATAACCCACATACTTGAAATGATTGACAAGCCAAATCAATCAATTTGGGTGCACATGACATTAACAATACTTGCCCCCTTTTCCTGCCCCCTCCCATATCCAGCTTGCCAACAATACAACCATCTCTTCTCTATAATAATGTGATGGCCCTGAACCTGTACTGTCCCACCTATGTGTATCAGTTGTTATCTTTTTAGTTTCCTATGGTTGAGGGGGTGGGGTACCCACAAGTAAATTGGATATCCCATTTACCCCGTTGCCACGGAAATCCCCAATGTGATTGCATTTTCGGGTTTGACTTAGATGCTGCCAGATCTGGGCCAGGCTTTGGCAAATCATGCAGGGGTTGACAGAGGTCGTGACCCCACGACCCCGGGCAGCCAGCTGAGTCATCGGGGTTCGTTGACCCATCACATGACCCAAAAAACATCAAGGCATGCCTTGACTAAACGCTTTCCCTCCTGGCCAGGCAGCTCCAATCTAGCCGTGCCGATAGCCCTGGGGGAGAGACCCAGAGGCTCAAGTGTGGATCATAGCGGCATACTTGGGCATACCTTTCCAACCATGCCAGGCGGTGTTCTTTCCACTGTCCTGGCAAGCATCAGATTAAAGGCATGTGGGATATTTCATCTACGCACACTGTATTTTTTAATGCTATTACTGTAATTGGATTTAATGGTATCTTATTAAAAATTCAGAGAATACAACAAGAATTAGGTAGCCAAAGTCTTTTATAATAATTACTTTCTGTCATCATATTAATAACTATGCTGTTGCTGTTATAGTTCTATTTCCATTTTATTACCAATGAATCACCATAATTGGTCAGATTATATGTCTTTTGTCATGAATAAGATGCTGGACTGCATATTGTGTATCAAACCACTACAGTCAATAGCTTTGTACGATTATATGTCCACTTAATATTCTTCAAATGCAAAATTCCTTAGCTTCATAATATTTCAATATGAATTTCCTTTTTACATACTAGTTATTCTACAAAATGCCATAAATGAATAGGCATGTTAGATACTTTTTTAACAGTATTATTATGATTAATATAAAGAAAATTAATAAACAAATAACAGTAATAGATATTGCAAGATTTATGTAATAGATGATGAAATAAAATACAGAATGTGTGAAATGTGGGTCTCAGACCCTAAGAGTAGGTCACTTTCTCAATATTTCTTGCACTATGAGAAAGACTGTTATCAAGGGTAAAATTTGCATGTCAGGCAATGCATCAAGCACATAATTTAAGACATTACAGACAAGTGCATCATTAAAAAAAAGTCTTAATAATGGTTTGTTCTCATTGGTGTTATTGCATTATAAGGCAAAAGGTGAGGTGGAATAAAATATTTTTTTTTGCCCACAGTTTTAGATGGAAATAAAATATATTTTACTTTGGACAATTTTACATGATCCTATGACTATGAGATAAGAGTTAAGATGTAATATGGTTGTCTATTTTGTTTTTAAACCTTGTGAAAAATCCAACAGAATCAATACACTTGCAAACCCTTTTGAAATAAATACATTTCTCACAATATCTCATAAATGGTTGGTCAGAATTGATTGAATCAGTTGTGGTTAGCTTGTAATTATCGTGTTAGATCCCACTACATAACATAAATGATTTCTTTGCTGCTAGAATTCAAGAACACCGCCTTTAACAATCACATGACAGTTTACCCTTTCCAAAGTTTGGAAGGGGGATTAGCCGTAAGCTGGCTGCTTGCTCCAGCCAACAGGGGTCGGTATGCGGGCTGGGGCGCAACATACAAACTGCTCGTTGTGCCTCCAGCCCAGAAACGGGAGACCAAAGAACTGAAAGTTGACTAAATCTGTGGTGGGTGTCGCGTTGCAATTTGGGCGCACTCCTTGTTGATGAATGGGGATACACATGGTGATGACATAGGGAGGGTAACATGGCTGGCCATACAACATAGGACCTTTGTGGTTCACCCCACCAACTCATAGTTGACACAACTGCAGGCACTTGCAAAAGAATCCAGCATCCCTTTCACGTTTACTCTTGCTACTGCATGCTATTTTTTCACCCTTGCACCTCAAAGGAGTTGGGGTGGGGGGGGGGGACTCCTTGAAATGGTCCTTTTAGAAAATCACTATTCTATCACAACAGCCAGAATAAATTTTTATGATCGGTGCTTTGAATTATGTATGCAGTATTGTTCTCCCCTTGATGAATCTCAAAGGAGCAGGCCCAAACCTGTAGATACAGACATACAGACAATGACTAAAAGCAAACAGAGACAACAAGTCTACGCACCCAACCTCACTTCATAATCAAAATGCTGTTGCGTTATGTGTGTGTACAAACGCAAAAGCATTTATTCTCTTTCTGTGCCCATTCCGGGGTTTTTCTTCACCCACTCGTCTCTGTTTTCTCTCCGTAAACGGAGCGGCATTAGAAAAATCGGTGCACCACCACAAACCACTTGGGAAATACCTCTCACAACTCCAGTAACGCGCGACCGGCATTTTGTGGACACTGGCTCCCCGGCACAATGTTTCGGGGTTCCGAACTCAATTTTGGTGGCAAACACATTGTCAACGGGACACAGCTGAATAACTACATGCTCATGACACTTTCAGACGAAGAAACACTCTGGGTTTCTAACAAAAAATGCAAGGGCCTACAAACAGGAGGTTTGTGTGAGTTGGAGGGTGGGGGGAAGGGGTGGGGTAGGAGGGTAGGGGTACAGACATGGGATGACAATCATCATGTACAATGTTCTAACGACGAAGACATCCCAAAATGCTTCAATGTTTGCTCCATTTTGATCATAATTACGAGCCACTAGCGGGCAGTAGAGAGCCAACACAGGTTGTAACCTGATCTGATAATGTGAAATACGACGTAGCTCTGTCAACACTCCGGCATAAGAGCGACAGGAATGAGTGAAATACAAAGAATTATTACTATCGTCAATTACCGTCATAACGCTTCCGTTTGCAGCTATCGCTGGGGTCAAGCCCAGAGCAGCTTACTGAGGATACCATGTGACACGACACCAGAACAATACAAAGATCTCTAAATGTTATCTCCATACTTCAGCGTACTTCATTTGGGAAAAGAAGATTATTTTCTCAATGAGATAAATCACTGCACATGCTTTGACTTGATACAAAAGTTGAAATTTGGGGCAAAACATACCACACAGCATCGCCCCACTATGTACACTATTATATTCACATTGACTGCAGAACTATTGTATTCCAGTATGCATAAAAACAATGTTAATGAAGGTAAAGTTCCAAAATATATTTATCATAAATTATTATTTCTTGTGGCTCTTGTCAGTATAACTAATTCCAATGTGTGTATTCTATGAGAATAATTTGATAAAAGAAATCTTCATGTAATTCATATTACAACTGACTACCCTAAATAAGTACATATTGTATTTATATGTGATGCATTTCTTATGACACTAATGATGATTATTATTATCAATGATCTATATTCATAATTTCATCCAGAAAAGTCATCACGTCAGTGTGTGCATTATTACTGACTGCCCTATAAAATCTGCAAACCAATTGCATAAAAACATTTACACAAAATGTGTAGTACAATGAATGACAGGCTAGTCAACTACTCACCACACAGTACATCAAAAATATGCTCTCAGTAATTGTCCACTTGAGTGCATTCATAATAACTGTACAGTTATGATTTAATTTAGAACTCAAAAGCTTTGCATCATTGCCTAAATTCTATTGCTGTATTACAAACATATCGCTCTTCATACAGTAATAATACATCCTTTATTTTTTTCAACCGTTCTTATTAATAATTAGATCACATAACTGCTGCATGTGTATGCTTCCTCCTTCACTATCATCACTTACTACTTTAACTTTAAGCTTATAACACATAAAAAATAATGTTATAATTATTTTACGTTCTTATTTGCTCTGATTTATTCAAAGATCCCCTGTAAAAGATGTATCCATAATCATATATATCAGCAACAGAAAACTGGTAAAATGCTGTCATTCGCATTACAAGTATGAATCATTGCTCGCTGGTAAACTCATCGACAGTAGCTGATATTGCACAGCCTGCTGACAACACAGCCCAGGCTTTATAGTGTGGCTTCCTACAGCGCTACATCAACACAGCTACACACATCCCTCCTTACATGCTATTCAACGCACACCGGGTTTTCACACATCTCTTTCTCGCTCTTTCTGTGTCTCTTTCCCTCTGTACTTTTCTCTTTTTTCTTTCCAGGCAGTACAATTTTGCTAGTGGGCGATGGTAAGCCACGGCTGCCTTGTGTGTCGTTTGCGAGAAGACGACGATGGCGGAGGGAAAACCACGTGCTGGGGTGACGACAGGTACAGGCTGTTTCGTCTTGTTGTTGTATCGCCCAATTCAAACATGATGTAAACTACAGGAGTCAAAACGGGGCCAACTATCTTTTTAGACCCAGTTCTGGTTATTTCTGTGTGATTAAAGCTCATGTTGCTCACTAACATTGTGCATTGCTAAACTCGAAAAACTGCACTTTAATTAAAGAAGCATCATTGCAATCAACCCAAGACAAAAAGAGGGAGTATGTTTATTTTTTTTTTTTTTGAGGTTTCATGAATAAATTCAATTTGGATTTATAAGTGTATAAGTTATAACTCATGTGATTAAGTATTTGGTTAAACTGTTTGGTATTTGGTATGAACTGTTCATTTAGCTAACTGTAATAGGTCATGGTTACTTCAAATAATAAGCATTGAAAATGGAAAATGAAAATTGAATGTATTTAATGTCTTTAGTACCACTAACCTACCAACAAGTTGTGATGTAATTTGACTTCTTAGATTAAAATGGTTGTCATCTCTCATGTATACACCTCAAGCCAAGCCCACATGATGATCTTGACCTATTTCATAGTACAATGCTAAATGCAAATACTCATTCTGACGATGCTGCAAACAAGAATAATAAAAGTACATCATAATAACAAATGTGGGTGGACCACAATCCTGAAGGCTGTCTATGATCACACATCATCACAGAAAATAATAGTACAAAGATGCAGCCATAAATATAGACCACAAGATCAATGATTCCTATATTAATTTTCAGCGGTTGCCGGTAAATATAGCCAAGAAGTGCTCAAGTTTTCTTTTTTTCCACTACAGTGCCTGTGTGTTTTGACATGGAAACCCAATCTGGAACATTGCTGCAGGTATTATTGTTGGCCAGCCCACTGGAGTCTCCCTGTCCCTGACAACATTCCCAGCATGCCTTGTACCAAGGACAATCCAACGCCACAGCCCTGCAGCAATGGATGATGGGACTGCCATAGTAATGTCAAGAGTACGGGCCATGGACAGGGTAAAGATGAGCGGCTGACTGGGGCAAGGGTCAGGGGAAGGGGAGGGGATCATTCTGAGACTAATGGGTCACCAACCTTTTTTTTTTTTTACAAATTTATGTCGGCCTGTTTTATCACTCATATTAGAAATTAATGAAAATATTATAGGAATGTCTTCATCAGCTGTGGTAGCCATCTTAGCTGGTTGCCATGACAATGAATGTGGTCTAACCATTGGCTGTTGAATATATGTCAAGGTCAGGCAATTATTGTGACTCAAAGGTGACACAATAATAGCCAGTTATGACCGTCATAAAACTAGTCCAATGAAATGACCAAGACTAATTTTCAATGCACTGTTAATGGTACTGTTCATCATCAATGGCAGCTTATTTGTGGTTAAAAAATCTCATTATTTTGAGTAAAAAATAGTACTCAGCAATACTGTAAAATGCAATTTTAATTATCATAATCATTACCTCATTATCAACACCATAAAAGTATGAATATCATAATTTTCATTGCTAGAAATATAATAGTATCATTATTGATATCATCACCTAGTGATTACTTGCAATATTTATCATGAAACTTCTCATAATTATTGATATTTATAGATTGTAATCCTAGACACTAATATCATCCCTACCATCCGATAAATCAAATAGAGGTGATATCCAAAAATGTCAATAAAATGGAAATCTTTATGTAGTCACTACACATCAGGGGTCTGATTCATTTACTTGAGATATCACTATCAGATGATTGAATACACGGAGTGGCTCCTCCATAATTAAACCTCAACATCGTTTCTAGTTATTGCTACAGTCAAATATTCATGACGAATCAAATAAAATCTAATAGCCACAACCAGTCAGTAAACATGTCCATTTTGAGTGACATAAGCTACATTTCAACTCAATATATCACGGCTTATTCTGCATGACTAACTGATTCACTCCATTCACTCACTCACTATTAAATGTAATTGGAAGTGGAATCATTCAAATTCCGTTGAATATTTTATCCAGCAGTATGTTTACCAATCTATGCCATGAAATCCAAATTATGGTAAAATTAAGGATTGAATTTAATGCTGGAGACTTCCAGAAGGGGGTGTGCTACAGATTTCTAGAATTAATGTTCCAGATGTCAGCAGAAAACCAACTGCATTAGTAAAAGGGTGGAATTAGAAGATGGTCAATTTAGACGCTGACAGGAATAATACGGAATGAAATATGATATGAAACATAGTTTTGTTTGCGCTAGTTCCAATCCATTTCAATAATGTACCTAAAAGCAGTTTTGAGAGCAAGACAAATGGTCGACGTTGAAGAGAATGAAAATCCAATTTTCCACGGTTAGTGATGACTCCATGTGGCAAAGTATCCACAATAAACAAACCACAAGCGTGGATAGTAGGCACGGCGAAACAAGCCATGCCTTCAGCATAGGGTTTAGACGGCAGACATGTGGGTTGTTACGAACTAAAAGCTTCTCTGTAGACTAGAAAGAGACTGTCAGGCAAAGCAGGCAGCCTCCTGCCTGACAAGTTAATCCTCTTGGTTCCCACTCCCAGCCATCCAGCTGCAGCCACTATGACAGGCCTAATTTACGACTCCCCATTTTCATTACGTTTCGTGGCTCGGTCACTCACCCCTTACACGATCCCCGAAACGCTGGCTGTTGTGTTCCCCAGTAGGCTGTGACAGGCCGTGTGTGCACGCAAAAACCCCCGGGCATTCATATTCTTAAAAGAAAAAAATCTTCCATCAGACCCAGTAATATGAAAAGGTAATTGCGTTCAGTCTTCCCACCCCCTCCGATCGACCCTTTTTTTTTAAACAACACCACCACCATTTGCCCCCACAAAATAATTTTTATTTTTTCACTTTGAGATAGGTGTTATGTTGAATGGATTTTGGATGTGCTCTGGGGTGGGTTTTGGGGTTCGGCCGGTAGCCACGACCTAGTGGTGGTGAGACTGTAAGGCAGCCAGAGCTCAGGCAGGGAAATGAGATACCGTGGCACTGACCTAGTTTGATGCTACGTATCATATAGCCATCAATAATCCTATCTCACTGCTAAACAGCGAGTCGTGTCCCTCTCTACCTGCCTCCTCTCTCCTTTTAGCCAACCCATCCCAAATTAGTCTTCTGTTTCAGCTAACCACGGTTTTAGGATCTGCATCAGTGCTCTCCGATGTTATTAATTCGGTATCATTTCATCCAGTTGAGTCCACCTTCCATCAAATTTTATTAACGGCCTGTCTGGGGCTCATCTTTCTGGGGAAGCGGGGTGAGGTTCAGGCCGTTCAACCGTCAGAATTGTAATAACCCAAGGCCACTTTCATTTCCAGCTTTAATTGTGAAAATGTAGCCGAAAATTTGGAATATCAGCCCTCCTCCTTTCGGGGCACGCTGCAAAGCCTGTGCGCCGATGAAGCTGTATTACAAGAAATGAAGTTACCTCATATGCAAATACAATGAATTCCCAAGACATGATCTCCACAGTGAGTTTAAAGGATGCCACAACATCAAAAGGATGGTACAACAATAGATGTTCAGAAAGTTTGCATATATAGGGCTTGTGTTATTACATTACATTATGAAAGATTTGACTAAAAATATGAAATATCTTACAAACGTACATGTTAACTCTTAACAAAAATTTAGAGAATGTTTTTGTACTTCTAGAGAAATTTTAGGGAATTGTCTTTATCTTACAAAGAATTTTGTATATAATTAGTATATTTGTATTTTAATGTCTACACGAATGTGCTCCAAAATATTTGTCATGCTTACTCAAGTCATCTTTACCATCGAATGACCGATTGCATTCAGTTGAAAGACACATCAGCACTCCTTTGACCATGTGTAAGCTCAATAGCTGGTGAGCACAGTCTGGAATAAGCTGTCTTAGAAGGAGCTGTGCTCATCGGCTTCAATCAGCTTCAGAAAGGAACTGAAAACATTGTTATTCTCATAATTTTCGTTGTAAAGCGCATTAATCATTTGTAGTAACTAATACATGTATATATGAAGCAATTGTATTATAAATTGTATTACCACACCAAAGTCACAAATCTGCACTACACAATATATACCATGGTCATACAGCTGTAATTTCCGAGGAACATTAAAAATTTCTACAATCTTACGAGCAAAATCACATTACACACAAGTGCCTAAAAAACAAATGTGATTGTAATGATGAATACCTCCATGTTAATTCACAGATACTTAAAATGTTCACGTTTGTCGTACATCAAATTATGTAGTACATCAACTGGTCCATAATATCTGTAAACATAAGACACTCACATTTTCCCAATCATGTCCAGTTTCTCAAATACCTTCTTAACTATGTTTTAATTAAGATCAGATTAATGTTTATCTCAACAAAAATGACATACATCAAAGATGATTATATCAAAGACGTGCTTTAAACTCAGATATAGTTTACATTGATAATAACTATAAATACATAGCTACCATTTTGTTAAATTAAAGGATTGAAAAAAAGCTACAGACAACTATACAAAAATCAAACTTTTGCTATTGCTGATAGGGAAGTTGAATTATCTGTCACTGTCAGAGGCCAATGTAAGTCATAACTGAATTCAATGTTTTCCAGACAAACATGAAATACATACTGCACAAGTCACAAAGGAAAGCTTTCAAAGTCAAAGTTCACTCAAGAAGGAAATTTGATATCGCACTGATCAAGTTTTTGGAAAAAAGTCATAAAACTTGAGGCGAAATAGCATTCCCATAAATCACAATGATTGCATTTCTGTTTTAAGTCCTAGTGAATGTAACAATAGCCAGAAATATGATAGTTGCAGCAGGCGCGCAGGTCCTCTTGATTGAATAAATCGGGATGATGTCTTAAAGATGCAATATTCTCTCAGTCCAACAGTGATTGAAAGGAAATTGTGTATAAACCTGAAACTCTCACCGGTCTCTATTACACTGATTTTAATTTTGACATGAGATCGACATGGGTTTCTCTCGTTAAACCATTTTCACTTCATGACCTTTCTAGAGATGGAGATCCCGGCTTGTGTGTTGTTCACAACCGTTCCTGTTTATTGCTCTGAGGGGTTCTCAAGTTTTCCAACACACAAAGGTGAAAGGTCGTTTCCTTCATGGGGACCAAGCCAAGTGTATTATTGAACCCAGTTGTGGATATATCATCTGGGGTATACACTATTCTCAATAACTAAATTCATCTTCACCGCGTATTGTACCACATGGAGCGGGACTGTCACGAAATAGAAGACAGTGACCCTCCTCTATTCAGGTACAAATAAAACTAAAATCATGAAAGTATTCAATTGATTTTTGTGTGTTTGTGTGTGTGTAAAATCTTTTAAAAAAGGGAAATACTAGCAAACTTAAACAAAACCCTTCTCCAAGTTAGTGCAAATTAATGATGAGTGCGTATAATGGGTAAATGTCATAGTGGGTAGGTCTAAATAGAAGGTTCTAAATTATACATCTACTGACATACTCCAAATGTAAATTACTGTGTAGGCCTATTCACTATTTATAGTTTGTCCAGATATTTCTTTTAAGAATGACCAATTCAACATTTTCAGAAGTGGTCAAGTTTGCAGTTGATTTTGACCTTCACAAATGGGATAAAAAGGCATTACTTTCAAAATATTAACAAAATTGGTAGTAATGAAATTCAAATTTTCATACATAAAATAATGAACCCACACATGAAATAAGTACCTGTACATCATGTTCACTCAAAACTACAGGGGGGGGGGGGGCCTACGTATTGCCTTGTAATAAAACGTTCATCTTTCAACTTGTGCAATTACAGAAAGAGAACATCAAATTCATAAGGAACAGTCAAATTTTTGTGAGAATTTTATTTCTGTGATTACGCCACTTCACACAATTGAAAAAAAATAGACTTTCATAAAATAAACTGAACATGAGTATTTTGGATCATAATACATTCACTTTCTGCACATTCATTACCATTATTTTTATTACTAAAAAATTATAAATTTTGCAACAACAAAAACAACCCCAAAATGACATCTCCTTCTTATGCATGAGAAGATTTCAATGAGAACACCTAAAAAAAAAACCAGAAGTTACATTTGTACTACATGTAACCCTTACAATCAATCATTGATGATAAGGTCTTTAAACTGGCCCTTCACACTACTGGCTAGGCTTTGTATTAAAGCCAAACTGAGTGGCAGTCGTGACAGTGTCTCTGGATCAATACTTTACACACTGCACATAACTTGCCAAAACCAAACATTTGTCTTTATCGAGCGCAGAGGTCATGTGATGCACGCAAGGCCCTACAGGCAGGGATTCAAGAACGCGGCGGATATCGTGGCCGTTGTTTTACTTTCAACATTATTGACAATTCCTTCTTGTTTTCTTTTGGAGTGATTGTTTAACAGCATTTTTACTTTCAGTCTTGGGAGAAGGTTTGACCATAAGCACGTTACTTTGTATTATCACATTGATTTCAATAAAAAAATAACATTTTGGTTTCCACTGAATTGCTTTTAACGTGGCTAAATTCCCACCATTTTTTGATATTAAATCTGCCTTTACTATAGAATGTACTTTTATGACTCAAGTGAATGCATTTTATGTCAATATACATATCAAAATTCTGATTTTATATATACATTGTATTCTAATTTGGAATTGACAAATTTAGCAATATACTGTTCATTTGGTGAAACACTGCATCTTATTCTACTTCCTTATTCCTCTACTTCCAAAAAGAAAGATTACAGGATTTGCACGTCAGAAAACGGCAAAATGAATGAAATCAGCTCAAATTGTTCACAATGTGAAGATTAGTATAAATAAACACCTGTCATAGAACCTTTGGGTAGAATACGTAGTTTTAGTGAATATATGGCAAAGGCCGTTCCCAAATTGTCCGATCAGCCGTTTAGCTGAAGGTCGTGCAGAGTTTAGCCGTTTAACCAGTAAGTGTGCTCTGCTGGTCATGTGAACTACACATAACCGTGATTCGCAATTTGAGCAAAATTTAAACTCACGGAAAGAACAATATTCTGGTAGCATATCATTATTAATTTTTCTCATAAAACAACAAATTCATGACGTATGGATCTCAAACTTTCAACACACCATTTGTAAGTACTAAACTACCGTTTGGTATTGATAATGAAGGGAAGTAATGGACTTGCAAATCCCAAACGCAATGTTTAACATTCCAAAATCGCAAATCTGAACCACACAATGCACACGTCTATAGAGCTGTAAATTCCCTGGCACGTTAAGAGTTAATTAGCCTCAGTAGATGTTCTTATGAAGTATTTACAATAATTAAAATTCTATGAGATCTCCAGTTGAACGTCTTAAAGGATTAACATACATTTACATGTATTGTGAATATACAAAAAAATTCTTTTATGTTAAAGATACATTTTCATTCATCCTTCCTTCATATTTATGAAGGATTTTGTTTGATTGTTTTTACAATTTGTATTTTGTCTGTTTTGGTGAAATATTACAGCCAAAATCATTTGACAGCTAAAATGTGTCTTTTAAACTTTTTGGTCAAATTCCAGGCAAATTTATAAACAAACTCATAAACGCGAGACCTGTAGGTCAAAATCATTGCTATACATCATTGCTGCATTTTCTTCCAAAATGTACTACATCATGCCACTAGGTAAAATAAATTCCTATTTTCATTTTTTTGAAGTTTAGAGTTAAAAAGAATTTCAATACGTGGTATAAAGTTGGTAAATATCCTTTGCCAGAGTGGTACATGTATGTATGCCCCTGGAGGGGAAGGGCATTATGCAACTTGAATAATAATATCAACCCTGTACAAAGTCTTGAGTGGGAAGTGACACAATTACATGAACTTGTGGGAGGAACAATAAGAGTCTGAAACATGATGATCTTTTATTTCAATGTGGCACTTTACCAAAATGTTCCTCTGGTTAAAACATAAAGACAGTACCGTTTGTACACAGATAAACTCATAATTTGTACAAGGGGAGACATAATTATGCTAAGATCATCATAATAATGATTCTGTTTACGGACAGTCGAGAGAAATCTGGCGCCCTCGCTTTGTCGTCAATGTCTGTGTGCTGGTTAGCCACATGCTGTGTAGGGGGAAGATAATGGCACAGAACTGAAGTAAGCCAAGTCACCACAATTGTATCTACAGCTTTGGACATAATCATTTCACCATGTGTGATACTCTTAATACGTGATTTGTGATGATCTTATGAGATAAACATTAGCTGCACATTACATGTAAAATGTACATGTACTATGGCAGATAAAATGATATCTAGTCACTTTCATACCTTAAAGACAACATTATCAAAGTTAAAGGCCTGTTCTATAAAAAGAATTTTCAAGAAAACAGCTGAGCAATCGTTATTAAACACAAGATCAAAGATTGTTTATTACTTCAATACTTCCAAAGAAATGCGTACATGCATTCAACACTATTAACCTCGCTAAAGATTGGATTTATGCATTTATTTGGGATTTTCAGTCCAGATATTTCACGCTTATTTAAAAATACAAGCACATGAACTTAAACCTTAACCTTAAACCTTAAGTGGTAACAAACAACAAAAATTCACTTTCACTCCAACGTAAGATGAGGAAATCATTGAAATCAGAACACATATTTAAACACAAGTGATGTTAAAGTCATCATATACGAATATTTCTATTTTAAAAACTGTGAGCTACATGATTCCCCATACTGATAAGGTCTAAAAATGAAGCCCTGAAAAGATTACAGTTCAAAATGATCATTAAAGATTGTGTCAGGGGTGTGCAAGTCCATTACCTTCCTTCATTATCAGTACCAAACGGTAGTTTAGTACTTACAAATGGTGTGTTGAAAGTTTGAGATCCATACGTCATGAATTTGTTGTTTTATGAGAAAAACTAATAACGACATGTTACCAGAATGTTGTTCTTTCCGTGAGTTTCAATTTTGCTCAAACTGCGAATCGCGATTATGTGTATCGTCGCAAGACCAGCGGAGCGCACTGATTGGTTAAACAGCTAACCTCTGCACGACCTTTGGCTAACCGCTGATCGGACAATTATGGAACGGCACATGCACGTTTGATGTCGCGGATTTTTTAA
>JZLH01S0000039.1:66175-76353 GCA_001188425.1 Eucidaris tribuloides
CCGTTAGCTGAAGGTCGTGCAGAGTTTAGCCGTTTTAACCAGTTAGTGTGCTCTGCTGGTCATGCGAACTACACATAACGGTGATTCGCAATTTGAGCAAAATTTAAACTCGTGGAAAGAACAATATTCTGGTAGCATATCATTATTAATTTTTCTCATAAAACAACAAATTCATAACGTATGGATCTCAAACTTTCAACACACCATTGTAAGTACTAAACTACCGTTTGGTATTGATAATGAAGGGAAGTAATGGACTTGCAAATCCCAAACGCAATGTTTAACATTCCAAAATCGCAAATCTGAACCACACAATGCACACGTCTATAGAGCTGTAAATTCCCTGGCACGTTAAGAGTTAATTAGCCTCAGTAGATGCTCTTATGAAGTATTTACAATAATTAAAATTCTATGAGATCTCCAGTTGAACGTCTTAAAGGATTAACATAGATTTACATGTATTGTGAATATACAAAAAATCTCTTTTATGTTAAAGATACATTTTCATTCGTACTTCCTTCATATTTATGAAGGATTTTGTTTGATTGATTTTACAATTTGTATTTTGTCTGTTTTGGTGAAATATTACAGCCAAAATCATTTGACAGCTAAAATGTGTCTTTTAAACTTTTTGGTCAAATTCCAGGCAAATTTACGTCCAGTAACTCATAAACGTGAGACCTGTAGGTCAAAATCATTGCTATACATCATTGCTGCATTTTCTTCCAAAATGTACTACATCATGCCACTAGGTAAAATAAATTCCTATTTTCATTCTATTGAAGTTCAGAGTTAAAAAGAATTTCAATACGTGGTAAAAAGTTGGTAAATATCCTTTGCCAGAGTGGTACATGTATGTATGCCCCTGGAGGTGAAGGGCATTATGCAACTTGAATAATAATATCAACCCTGTACAAAGTCTTGGGTGGGAAGTGACACAATTACATGAACTTGTGGAGGAACAATAAGAGTCTGAAACATGATGATCTTTTATTTCAATGTGGCACTTTACCAAAATGTTCCTCTGGTTAAAACATAAAGACAGTACCGTTTGTACACAGATAAACTCATAATTTGTACAAGGGGAGACATAATTATGCTAAGATCATCATAATAATGATTCTGTTTACGGACAGTCGAGAGAAATCTGGCGCCCTCGCTTTGTCGTCAATGTCTGTGTGCTGGTTAGCCACATGCTGTGTGGGGGGAAGATAATGGCACAGAACTGAAGTAAGCCAAGTCACCACAATTGTATCTACAGCTTTGGACATAATCATTTCACCATGTGTGATACTCTTAATACGTGATTTGTGATGATCTTATGAGATAAACATTAGTGGCACATTACATGTAAAATGTACACGTACTATGGCAGATAAAATGATATCTAGTCACTTTCATACCTTAAAGACAACATTATCAAAGTTAAAGGCCTGTTCTATAAAAAGAATTTTCAAGAAAACAGCTGAGCAATCGTTATTAAACACAAGATCAAAGATTGTTTATTACTTCAATACTTCCAAAGAAATGCGTACATGCATTCAACACTATTAACCTCGCTAAAGATTGGATTTATGCATTTATTTGGGATTTTCAGTCCAGATATTTCACGCTTATTTAAAAATACAAGCACATGAACTTAAACCTTAACCTTAAACCTTAAGTGGTAACAAACAACAAAAATTCACTTTCACTCCAACGTAAGATGAGGAAATCATTGAAATCAGAACACATATAAACACAAGTGATGTTAGAGTCATCATATACGAATATTTCTATTTAAAAAACTGTGAGCTACATGATTCCCCATGCTGATAAGGTCTAAAAATGAAGCCCTGAAAAGATTACAGTTCAAAATGATCATTAAAGATTGTGTCAGGGGTGTGCAAGTCCATTACTTCCCTTCATTATCAACACCAAACCGTAGTTTAGTACACGAATGGTGTGTTGAAAGTTTGAGATCCATACGTCATGAATTTGTTGTTTTATGAGAAAAACTAATAACGACATGTTACCAGAATGTTGTTCTTTCTGTGAGTTTCAATTTTGCTCAAACTGCGAATCGCGATCGTCACAAGACCAGCGGAGCGCACTGATTGGTTAAACGGCTAACCTCCGCACGACCTTTGGCTAACGGCTAATCGGACAATTTTGGAACGGCACGTGCACGTTTGATGTCGCGGATTTTTTTAGATTGCTTCTGAGTAATCTGAAAAAGGATGAAGTTTAACCGTCCAGATTTTCACCAAAACTCAATATTTTACCCCAAGTCTCTATGAGAGGTGTTTATTTATATTAATCTTCACATTGGATATAATTTCAGCTGATTTCATTCATTTAGGTGTTTTTTGACGTGCAAATCAATGACACAATCTTTAAGTGCTTTAAAAAAGTAAAAATCATTGCGAGACCATTCCACTTCCCCCATAGACTGCTGTGTAGAATAATTCACGTGCTAATTTTTATCTGTACATATTTTATAAGAGACAGCATAATTGTCTGAACTTTTGGTTTCTAGGATGTTTATTTGTCCATTCAAACACAGTCAGATAGCAAAGTTTCACAATTTTTTAAATGGGTCTTCCATTTTATGACAGTAAACATTGATATCTTCCCCTGAGTGGATGGTCAGGGGAATGCTTAAAATGAGCCCCAAATTTCTTGTTTGATATATTGTACAGTACTCTAATATTTTGCGTGTGAAATCATGTTCAACCGCATAAAGCTTATCAGCTTCTTTCAACAAGTCGCATGCATTACCAGTCCTTCTATTGCATATCATAAACCATTACACAAATACTTGAGATGTACACTCACATCCAAGCCATTGTCTGCACAAATAAATATATCTCTGTGAGTCATAAGTACTATTGCACTATTTGATTACATTTCCAAGACAGAAAGCATTAAAAATAAATTTGTCAAGTTGGGAAGCCAGTCAGCTAGCCTATGGATTGAATCAATGTTTACCACTCATATAAACAAAAGGATGAACTCTTGAAGACTACAGCAATGAGCTTGGTACTATGACCTTCAGAAAGAGCAAGTCAGCCCAGTACGGAGGCAGTCTATCTTACTCAGGTGACAGTATCGCCATGACGATGGGATATACCATTATTTACCCCCACAATGCATCTATGTAACAACAGGTAGGTTTGTGCACCAGTTACAGATATCATATTTTCGGCAAATTTATCAGCAATTTTGATTGATACTGCTTACAATTCAGTACAGACATAAACAAAAATATTACAAATGAACAAACTAAAGTCAATGGAGTACCAGAAATAATAGATTTAAAAGATAATCAAAATCACATATGCAGGCCTAAACATATGGGCCTACATGTAATAGAAAGCAGTGAAAAACAAGCATTCATAGAAGAAAATTCTTCTTTTTCATAGGATACTGTTTTGCATAACCTTGTATATAAATTATGTGCAGTTTCTAATGATTTTATAATTACATATGAATGAATACCATTTAAAAAGATACAAATCCTCAAAAACTATGGAGAAAAAAAACACCAATAAACTCTCATCCATTAGACTTTTTATACCTGACCTTGTCTATCCAATCCCAGACTGCTACAAGTCAGGGGGATCTAATTATATCTTATGGCAAGTGGTAGACCCTGTAGGTATGTCCTGTCAACTGTAATTTGGTAGAACAATAAATCAATACCCCTTGGCCTAGAACTACACTTTGGAGGTTTTCTACATAAATATTCGGAGTGAGACACTGAATGTGTATGCAAATAGGCATACAGTATATTTGAATTGACTTCACTAAAATGAGAAAAACCTGTACTTATTTATTTTGGACTGATTTAAATGCATATTAATTTGCACTTAATGTGATTAAAACATGTCATTTTATGGATATATTCAACACATTCTCTCTTTGTTTCAACAGAGCTGTCAGTGAATCTTGTAAGATATGTGTAGATGTGCTGAGGAAAAACAAGGAGCCGGAGCGAAACTAAATTCTCAGTTTTGATTTTCTTCTTGTATTACTTTTTAGTTACTTGGAAGCTTCAAAGGAAACTGACGTTTCAGTTTCATTCAGGTAAGGAGATCCATAGATTTTTGCTGTAAACTTGACTGTATTGATTTCAGTGACAAAAATTGTCACTCTGCAGTCTACAATAAATACACAGATCTAAATGCTACATTTCTGTCTCAGACAATATCAAATTAAGAAGATTTTGACAACATATTAGAATAATTAACATCACCTATAAGTTGTGCCCTGGTAGGGATGGGACTAGTAGCAAGGGTGCCAAATCTTAACACTTTAATACTGGATTTGAACTGCAGAAAATCAATCAATCACTCAATAATCCTATTTCAAATGTCACAATACAATATCATACCTCAGTCTTCACTGTTACATGAATTATGAAACCATTTGACATGAAGATACATGTGTATATAAGTAACAAAATATGACTTGGTGTACTCCAAGACCACTCAAATATACTTCCCAAATGATTCAGCCCTAGACATCTTGGCAGGTACACTACCTGATACCTCCCTTTAACCAGATTGTCAACATCTGGGGTTATTTTGCCAGGCTTGATTGGCATCTGAACAACTAGACCCTCTTCATACCTAGTCTGATTCTCAGACCCTACTCACTGCCACTTGGGCCCGAAGGGCCCAACCCGAGCACGCAGCTCTACCAGTGTCTGGCCTGGTGCCTAGTCTTATTACCAGACATACTACTTGCGTAAGGAGAAATAAATGAATAACGCCTGCAGCTCTACCAGTGTCTGGCCTGGTGCCTAGTCTTATTACCAGACATACTACTTGCGTAAGGAGAAATAAATGAATAACGCCTGCAGCTCTACCAGTGTCTGGCCTGGTGCCTAGTCTTATTACCAGAAATAAATGAATAACGCCTGCGAAACAGGCTACTTCATACCATGTCACCATCATTCATCTTCATTAGAGTCTAACCTCCATCTATCATGACATTCCTCCCTCCCATCCTAATCTCCCTCCCTTCTCTCTCCCTCTCATCTTCATCTTCCTCCCTTCTCCCTCCCTCCCATCCTAATCTCCCTCCCTTCTCCCTCCCTCCCATCCTAATCTTCCTCCCTTCTCCCTCTCTACTCATCCTTCTTTAAAGGAACACTTTCAAGCTGTCATGTTGTAATTCTACCAAAAGTAACCAAAATAACAAAGGGTTTATAAGAACTCATCTTAAAGCCATCGTATAACAATATTTCCATTTAAAAAAATTGTGAGCTACATGATTCCCCATGCCACTAGTGCTTTTGATAAGGTCTAAAAATGAAGCCCTGACAAAATTACAGTTCAAAATGATCATTAAGTGCTTTAAACAAGTAAAAACAATTGAGAGACCATTCCAGTTTTTCCCCATAGACTGCTGTGTTGCAGAATGTCCATTGGCTGAGAATAAGTCACGTGCTAATTTTTATCTGTACATGTTTTACAAGTGACAGCATAACTGTCTGAACTTTTGTGTTCTGGGGTGTTTATTTGTCCAATCAAACACTGTCAGATATGTTAGATAGCAAAGTTTGACATTTTTTTAAATGCTTCCTCAATGTTATATAGTGTCTTTAAATTAAGTGAATACTGATTTTAAAAGTGTGACAAAAGTGATGTGGTGTACAGGTTAACGAGAGGATAAATAATGTAGTATGCCATCCACTGAATGTAATTTATTTTGCATTGAGTGAAACTTTCTGTGTTCTTTTCATCTTTTGATACAAAATCTACCTTCATAGGGGGCTTTAAAATACAATATGTTATTTATTATTTAGACATAAAACTTTTGCATTCATTTTTTAACAAATGCTTGAAGGATATTTTGACTATGAAACTGAATGTCATCTTACACAGTCAAGGTAAAAATAAAAAAATAAAAAAATGGGCAACCCATGTCTTGCCTGTCCAGTTCTCTCCTTCTCTCCTTGACATGGATGATCAATTATGCAATCTTCATAGCTAATAAGGTGAAAGAGATTGGTGTTATCAAACAATCACGGGGGACTAACACAGTGTGGCCACTCCTATTCTCTTGGTACTCTTTAATACAGGACTAGCTGACAACGGTGTAATAATTTTTTTTAATAAACTTGAACTTGAACAATTTTTACAAAGAGAATCAGCATCAACAATTAAACTTAGCATCAACAATTAAACTGACATGTTTCTGACAATTAAAGCAAACACTACGAGATTTTAATGTTCCTTTATAATTAACAAACTTTAATTCATGGCACAAGTTTACATAGAACATGATTTCTACCACTTTAAACTGTACTTGTCACAAAATATATATCAAGAACTGCTACATGTTGGCCTACTATAGACAAATTCAATGTCAGAACACTGGAGTTTATGTCAGCCATAACAGGGTGGGGGGGGGGGGCGGCTTCCAAAAAACAAGAAAACGCAATAAACCTTTTTCATAATATATTCAAATTCCATGCATACCTTTTAAACAAAGGTTGTTCTTGACAATCTGAAAGCTTGTCCGATGCTTGTCCGACATAGCAACAAGTAATGTATGCAAGTTGCATTTTCAGTATTGAAACTGTATTCATAGAAACTGATGAAAGAAATAGCTCATCACCAGGCTTCGGAAGTAAAAACATCGACAAATTTGAATACATTATGAAACTGGTCTATTCAAAGGGTTATGCAACTTTTTGTTATGCAGGCTTCAAGCCCCCACTTAGAAATTAAAAAATGGCACCCTAACTAAACAGGTCTATGATATGCACTAAGCTTTGTGCATGTACAGTTATCAGACACAATACAAACTCAATGTGAACACAGAAACAATGGTATTACAACATCAGAATAACTGGATGTGGTTTAAAAATGCTTGGAATATCAATATGTCACCTCATGCACTCCCATCTGACATTTCCTAAATTTCTATATCTGATAACAAGGACTATTAACCTTGAGGTCCAGGATTCAATTCATGATCTGGTGGTCAGGTAATGGCCTTGTGGTTAAGGGATGACCTCACCTCACCTTTAAAGGGACATGTCTAAATCAGATGCACCAAGCCACCAATGCAACCATACATTATTGAAATAATTGATTAATGGGTTAAAATATGTTGAGTTGAGTGAATGGTATGTAGGCCTATAGGCTACATTGCAGTATGTTGTATTAAGTGGATTTGCTTAATTCTACATACTGATTAAATAGCCCCTCAAAATCTGTTTCAACACATCATGGCTAGACGTTATTTTCTTTCTACAACGAATTAAACCTTTCATTTAAAGACGTCTGTTCCTGGTGAAACTGAAAATGTAATGCCATATAGGCCTGGCTGATAATACATTATACAAGTTTCTACATTTTCTTCTTTTATTAGGAAATAGCAAGAAGAAGAGATACTTTACTTTCCAAATGTTTAGCCTTTTTTGCTGGAGGAGGGGCAGTGTAGCCATATTTACAGATGCACACATGCATTGAAGAGAGGCACAAAGGAATTTTTGAACTATGAATGATGTCTATATAACAAAAAGACTGCAATTAAATAATGAAAACTAAAGTCTATGAATACACACAAATAATAATGAATAAAAACTTCTTTCACCAAAGCAAATGGATATTTTGCTTTGACATTTTTTTTGCAAGAAGACAAAGAATATCGACCGCAAAGCACCTTTTGTTTCTAAATAGAGAGGGAGGGTTGTGATTGCTGACAGGAGTAGTTCCATAGTTTGACAATGACCTACATGTTTGGCATGCCTTTATACCACAACGGCCCATCACAGCTGACTGGACTGGCATGACCCCCAGAGATCGGCCAGGGAATTCTGGCACCATTTACCCCAGTACATACCCTGAGTCTACTCGAATCAACAAACACTGCAGCACAACAATGGATGCACACAGCACAGAATATTGGAGAGTATGTCACATTCATCTGAAATGTATACTTCACAATTTTCTCCACCTTACCATATCTACAGACCACCCATAGCTGGTAACTAGTAACTACAACCCAGCTTGAATAATAAACATAGTATTACTCTATTGCTGCTTGATATGACCAAGTTGAAGGCTAAAAAAATCTTTTGGAGTCACAAGTTAAGCTGCCCTCCAGCCATGCTCTACTGCTGAGTTTTGTTTTTGCAACTAAAATTGGAAATTGATAAACAAAGGAGGGTACTTGAACCATGTTGGATGGCACATGCCGGCAGGGTTACAGGAGTCGTGTCAAAAACCAAGATGGGAAAATAATCAGACATTATTTACCGATAAAATACATTTAATGGCACTTGATGAACTATTTCACAATATTGTCCTGCAAAATATAATTCTAAAGAAGGCAAAAAACAAAACTAGCAATAGCAAAACAATATACATGAAATTAATTTAAATGTTTATGTGTCAATTTCAATGCCACTATCTCATTGAATAACTTGCAGAAACTCTTTGATTGAATGCAAGCACATGAAATAACAGGAAACAGCATCAAGTTAAAATATATAGAATTTAGACCATTACATAAACTTAATTTCTAAAGACAAAAATAGCAATATTGACTGAATAAGTCTTCTACTTTTCATAAGCATTATTATTTTGAACAAATATCATATCTAATGAAAGCACGCAACAAGACGGAATCTCCTATCAAACCAGTAGCTTCTTACTTAACACTCAGATTGAAAGTTACCGATAGCGTGACCAGCTATTATTAACTTAAACGAACAATGACAGTGTTGTCTGGTACACCATCATGACAAATTTACAGTCAAACAATTGTGATACACTTGACTTCAGTCTAATTTGTATACCAACCCGGTATTTTCCATAAATTACGCTGAATTCAGACATTTCAAAATACACCACAAAACATGTCAGCAATACGGTGCGAAACAAACAGGAAACATCAAGGACACGTACAGCAGGGACTTGTTTCCAGATCAGTTACGATTTGTTTAAATCAAACTGCGATCAAAAACAACATATAAGACAGGATCATATCTATTGATAAAAGAGGCATAGAAATTATTTTCAATAGGGAACAAAAGGAAGAATAAATTATTGAACAAGTATTCTAACAAAACTTCTGAAGGGAACGAACAGCTTGGCTTCTGATATGGTTTCTATTTTCCAGATCTATGCACAGCCATGGATGAGATATTTAAGTTCAGGCTTTATTTCACCAGCCACAGTTGAAATTAACAGATTCTCAAACATTAACTACATAAGAATGCTTTTTGATGATCATTCCTACTGTAGATTTCTCAACACTTAAAATGACTAGTGTGTATGATAGGCTACATACAATTCTACTTGACTTGTTATGCACTTCTTGTGAAATTAAATTTTAAAAAAATGCAAAGACAATATACAAAATATACGAAATAAACAAAATAAATCTGCAGAATATGAAATGTAATCAGAGCTTCTGGGATACATTTGATCACACTTAACAGTCTAATGTTTTTTATCAGCATACAAACACTAAATTAGTCAATGAAATAACATCAGCAGTACAAATTATATCTTGAGTCCACAAAAGATATGTGCTACAGTGTCAAGTATCAGTTACAGCAAATGACATATTTCAAGATAAACATCGCTAGTTGGTCAACCCTATTAGAAACTCGGCCAAATCATTCCCACTTTCTATTCTTAGCTTCACGAGCAGGCCAACAACCTTTTGATTATTTCCATGAAATCCACTTCGAGGCGATATCTACATTATATATCATGTTTTTAAAATTAAATCAGAAACACAGCAGTTTACAGCGGCAAATTTATGCCATGAATATATTCATCCTTTGTACAAAACAAAAAATATATAATGCATGCTACAAGAGTAACAATTCACCACACCAGGATTGGATGAGAGCTTCATGTATTTCACTTGTTTTTCCACAACAAAAGATGCTCAGGAGGAAAAAGGGACCCCCTAAATTGGATTCTGGGTTGCGGAGTATCGACACACTGTCCCCTTTCTTGAGCCGGTACAATCCCTCTCTGATATACCTCCAGGCAGTCGGAGTCTATCGAGTAGTGTAAACCTGAGCTAGGACAATACGGCAAAGCAGCGTGAATACAGCGGCGTATTCACCGACATGAATTGCAGTTTTACAGAAGGTTAAATGCTTCGGGTACCATGTACCACAAACAGTAAACAAGAGCATGTAAGTGATCATTATATAA
>JZLH01S0000039.1:88643-99818 GCA_001188425.1 Eucidaris tribuloides
AACCATGTGGTATTTACTACTGCTCCAAGCAGGTGATGGCCTGCTGTGTATGCCAATTATCACTCAATGGCAAATTTAGAAACTATGTCCTCAGATTTAATAAGTATTTAATTCACAAAGTAATCAACTTTGCGGTGGCCTACATAACAGTACCAGCCCCACCCCCTACCCTCATCCCCTACCAAATCCATCATATTGATCTCGCATACCATCCAAAATGAAAATGCAGTGAATATCATTAAATATTCTGAATAGTAGTGAATATCATTATTCTGAATATTCAGCAACTGAGAGTAACTGCAGTGTGTATATATGTGAACCACTACTTGTACCGTTAGGAACCATATCTAGGCCCTAGTCTAGGGACAGTGATTTTCGGTTTCAAGAAAAGGCCTTTTCCGTTTCCAAAAATCTGGAATTCCGTTTCAACTTGTCTGAAAAATGGAAATTCCGTTTTGCCATAGACTTTGTATACATGAAGAAAAATGACAATTCCGTTTACATAAAAATTGAAACAAATATTTCTCGCTGTTTTCGTGTTGTTGTGTCAACTTTTTCTAATTTTTGTTCTGAGTTTTGTGTTTTTTCCTATCAAAAAGTAAAAATTTGAAGAAAAAAGAGGTTTTCTGTGATTTTCCGTTTGAAAACTCATTTTTCGTTTCAGGTTGTGATTTCCGGAAATTCCGTCCGTTTTCCGTTATCGCGGAAAATCACTGTCCCTACCCTACATGTAGCTATGACAAAGATGGAACCTGTATAACAATGTTTTCCATTTTAAAAATGTGAGCTACATGATTCCCCATGTTAGTAGTGTCTTTGATAAGGTCTAAAAATGAAGCCCTGAAAAAATTACAGCTCAAACTGATCATTAAGTGCTTTAAAAGAGTAAAAATCATTGAAAGACTATTCCAGATTTTTCCCATAGACTGCTGTGTTGCAGATTTTTATATCGGCCGAGAATAATTCATGTGGCAATTTTTATCTCTACATATTTTACCAGTGACAACATAACTGTCTGAACTTTTGTGTTCTAGGGTGTTTATTTGTCTATTCAAACACTGTCAAATATGTCACATAGCAAAGTTTGACAATTTTTTAAATGGGTCTTTCACAATGTTATATACTTGTCTTTGATATTCATCAATTGTTGAATATATAATATCTAAGATGAATACATTTTTGTTAGCATGCCAATACAAAACCATCATAGGAATAAAGAGAAATATGCACAGAAAGAAATGAAGGAAATAACAAAACCTGGAATATAAATCAATATTTAGTAGTAAATTTAATGTTTAGACACTTAACCAGATTGATACAATAAAGTCATTCACATGCAATGTAGTAAAATTTGATCAAATCTGTCAGAAATCAAACAAGTGGAATTCAACACATTAGGTTACACATGATGCTTGAGATTATGATAGCTTTGAATAATAACAATAGTTATTAATTGATATAGCACGTAATACATTTTGTTTCTAATGAGTTGTTTCTAAGTGTGGGGATTTGTCATTATGATATCCTGCTTCATACTCTGTAGGTCTGTCTACATATACATACATTTTACTATGAACATAATATCAAATACATATAGAGAAATAGATATTTTGAACCTGCAACACCTGAAATTGTATGTGTTGTGAAAATATATGGGAATTCATTGAGTAGCAAGACATATATTAAAGGTATTGGCTAACATTGACCACAGTTTAAAAAATCTGAGCCGCATGATTCCCCATGCTGCCAGTGTCTTTGATGAGGTCTAAAAATGAAGCCCTGAAAAAATTGTATTTCGAAATGATGATTTAGTGCTTTAAAAAAGTGAAAATCGTAAGTTGACCAGATTCACTTGCCCATTTCCTCCCAAAGACTTACTGTGTGTACACCTAGGTTAATAAAACTCGCCCCGAGTTTTATTGTTTATTCATGTATAACTTGCCATTGGCAGTGTAACTTTCCAAACTTTTGTATTCTAGGGTGTTTATTTGTCCATTTGAACACTACTATGTAGCTCAGATATCAAAGTTTGGCAATTTTTTAAACTGAAGCTCCACAATGGTAGCCTATCACTTTAATAAAATATGGAAGAATAGTGTCAAAGACATCATGAGTTATGTAGTAATTGGAAAATATTTTTACTTCAGCATGTATAATTCATACTTGTATCCGGAGTGAGCAGGTATATGTGTGGCACATGAAAGAGAAATTACTACACATGAATAAAACATACAGAAATATTTAGCTAGCTAGATGGAGGCAGATAGGTACATAGATTGAAAGAAAGAGAGATATATAGATAGATAGATAGATAGATAGATAAATAGATTAGATGGATGGATAGAAAGATAAATGAAGTGATAGATTTACTGATCGATTTATACAAGATATGTTAGCAGGCATGACCATCGCAAACAATGTAAACAAAAGGGCAGTGTCTGTTTTATATATTGACCCACACAGATACAATTACACCTACATCAAATATGTAGACAAGTGAATTCACTTGAAGATCGATATTACGTTGTGAGATTAGCTCAACTCACTCACATGAAAGTGATGAATGAATGTTTGATTGTAAATCAGTTGGAAACATTTTGACGTTTATCATACTGACATTAATGGCATTGATCAGTGAAGCAGCAAACCTATGATTTCCACTCAACTTTAATAGTTCTGCACACAAATGTCATTTTCACCCTCTCTGAGTGTGCTGCATTTTCTTCAAGAACAGGAAAGAAGATACTATATGTAAATGTGTCTGTATATAACAATGTTATAGTAATATATCTTGTGATTATTACAAATTAAATGGTATGATATAATAACGCCAATTTTCCAAACAATAATGTACCCAAATAAGCATAACATTCAAGCCCATGACAAGTTGTGTTAGTCATGATGCTCTGATGCACAGGCTTCCTGTATTATATCATGCATTGTGGGATAGTAGAGATGTCTACGGCACAGCATTCTCACAGAGGAGAGAGAAATGCAATAAAATTCAATTTTTGAAATTTGACAAGGAACGAACCATTGTTGAGTTTGTTTTACCATCCCTAAATGTACATGCACACAATATCCCTCCTCAAATATTTGGGAACGAGACAGAAACGGGGGAGGGTGCACGAATGTTGTGCGGGTGCAGCGACGGTGTGGCAAACACGGGGAACGAAAACTAACAATGCCAGATTGACTCATATTGGCAAGCGGAGTGATCAATTCGTTGGCCTTGCGATTCTGCCATACTGCCTGTCAGAAATCATCTCGTCGGCCATTACTTTTCTCGTGAAGTCTTCAAAGGAGAGTGTGGGGAGACAAGACTCGTGCCCGCATGGATTCTATGCAAAGTCACATGGCCATATTACTGCCAATTCCTTTCCCAATATCTCTCTTAATTCCTCAGTTCACCGCATATGTTGTAATCTTTAATCCGACAATGCTCTGATTATTAGTGAGGGTGACGCGGGCATATTGTCTGCCAATTAACGGTGAAGTTTGCCCCAATCCGCAGCACCTAATAACAGTTAGACAAGACTTCTTGTATTCAAATACAAGCTCAGAGTAATACAGCAGTCTGCCATTAATATGCATACACCATTCCTCTACTACAAGCACAGGATTAACCCTAAATTACAGATACAAGATACATTAAATTACAAGAAGAGTGCCCTGTGAAGACCGCATCTTTGCTGCAATGTTGACTTCGAAAAACATGTTAGCAACATTAAAAAAAAAAAAAATCACTCAAGATTGTATATTTCAAGTACAGATATTTTCATTTTTTTTTCATTTGTTATATGACAGTACATTCACAACAGTTTATTTCTGTGTTTTTATTGTATTTTCAAAGTTGTACAAATGAAAATGTCCATGTGTTTTGGTCATAAAATTTGCAATTTAAGTAAAACCACCATGAAATATTCAGCACATACATGTACAGTGTACTACCACTAATCAAAGAGGACTTGTAATCTTAATTTCATTGTATCATGTATAAAGTCCATGGGACAATGCTCAAGTAGTCTTTGTCAGCCTTTCCTTTTTTAAACAGACTTCATCTGTATATTTTAGTGTTTTAAAAGAGAGAGAGAGAGATGCAGAAAGATTATGCTGATATTCACATTAGCTCTTTAGTTTCTAACTCGATATGACAAGCATACAGGATAATGACGTCAAGTGTTACATAACATTCAAAATTAACACAGTTCGTTTTCATTCAGAGTTGCATCTATTCAAAGATATTTTTCACGATAGAATGAAGTTTTCCAGTTGGTTTGAGACACAAAACTAAAACCTCTGTTATCATCTTGACAGCAAAGTGCTGCTTGCAGTATGCACACAACTGATTTTTTTAATATTAAACAATGACAACTTTTTTGACAAGAATAGGGTTTATAGAATTCAGTTGAAAGTTTGCATTAAAATATCATATGATTTTTTTTCCAATTATTTCTGTCCTCAAAAAGACTAGGCCTATCATGTACATGTACTTAACACAACTAAAATTTACAACTTAGGTATTTTATATATTTCATTCATTTATTTTTATAATTGTAAAGAGCAAGTGTTTAAATGATGACAATGATAGATGTAAATAGAAAATAGAAAATGTAAAACTGTAGACAGACATAGATAGATAGATAGATAGATAGATAGATAGATAGATAGATAGATAGATAGATAGATAGACGGATAGATAGACAAATAGATAGATAGATAGATAGATAGATAGATAAATAGATATAGATAGATAGAAAGATAGATAGATAGATAGATAGATAGATAGATAGATAGATAGATAGATAGATAAATAGATATAGATAGATAGATAGATAGATAGATAGATAGATAGATAGATAGATAGATAGATAAATAGATAAATAGATATAGATAGATAGATACATTGGTGGATGGATAATAGTCAAACAGACAGATCAATAGAAAAACAGACAAACAGACAGAAAGATAGAAAGGTACATAGACAGATAAATAAACAAATATATTGAAAGAGAGAAAGAAAGATTGATAGATAAACAGAGACAGAAATGTAGAGATAGATAGATCGATTAGTTACAGAGATAGATAAAATAAAAGATGGATAGACAGATAGATACATAGATGGATAGATAGATAGCAATGAATGTTCAATAAGTGTTGTATTGCAATAATGGTACCTATAGCATAGAATTGTCCTGTCATTCTGTTAATAAGAAGTACAGTGCATACCTGAATCCTGTCTAGTTTATTTGACTATGTCAATCTTATGATGATAGTTTGGATGGCAGGATGTACGGGGAGCTAAACATCGAGCCTGGGCAGAGTCCCAGCCAAGCTCTATATTTCACAGGTGAACCCAGATTGCTGGGGTTATTTCCCATAAAATAAACATTAGACAGATATTGCTGTGTTGATATACATCACTGGTGCTATGTGTACTTATTATAAATATAGATACAGACACACTCCAATGCATGCAGCCCACTGCCAAATACAATGGTTTACCCGTGCCCTTCTTACATGCTATGTTTCTGCTATTCTTGCCCATACTATGACTCGGTTGAATAGTTCAGTACACATGAAATGAAATAAAAATATATTTCTTTTGTTTCCAATTGTTCTTCCTTTCATGAGAATGTGTAGTAAACATACGTGTGCGGTGTGTGACTAAAATTCAGAACTAAATTTGTATTTAAAGTGCCACAATAACAGCAGCTTTGCAAGAAATGAATTTCACGCATTGCAACCACAAAAATGCACAAGTTTGAAACCTGATAAGGAAATGGCTGAAAATGCAATCATTTTGCCCAAAAAGGAGTTTTCTGACTGATCAGTTCAAAATGATGTCTCATCAGGGAGCAAGATTTCTAGTTAACTCAGTTAATGACTTGAGGTTAAAAACTTCACTAATTCTAGGGTATGATTACATAGTAGATCATACGGGATTTGCAGTTTACAACTATGTCAATAATTGTGGATCTTAATCAAAGATCTCTATCACAATACCCCACTTAAAAGCATATGTCAAAATTTGCAATGTCAGTTTGATGTATGTGACTTGATTTGAAAGAGCAGAGTCTGCTCTTTTAGATGAGGTATAACTCATATAACCTTAATGCCTTATTAACTCTTTTGATGTTATAATGTAAAATATAGTCAAAAATTTTGGGGTCCCCGCCTTCGAGATTTTTCATTAATTAATTAAAAAAAACACTAAAGACATTCAGAATCTATTATTGCAGGGTTATGACTTTGGGGCATAAAGCTTTCAAATAAAAAAAAATCCCCAAAACTTAACTTGGGCTTTAAAATTAATGTCACGCAGCCTGCAGATTACATGAAATGATACCATTTGTCATGCTAATATCTTTCTTCTTGACAGTTAGAATTTTTTAGAAAAAAATGCAATATTTCCATTCATAATTTCACTACTTTAACATGTAATTTGTGAACTAATGTATGTATATCACTTTTTAATTCACCTCAAAATAAGGGTATATGAGACTGTATCACATGAAGGCATCACATTTTGCACTTGACTTGCTTGATGTGAATACGATTCAAACACTAACTATGATGCGTAATGTAGTGGAAACTACTTTGATCCAGATCATTGGTACCATTACGCCCGCTAGGAATTTTACACTTCATCACTTTCCAAAAAATAATAATAATCTTCATAATCAAATCACACAAAGCCTAATGGACTGGTCAATACATCATGTGGTCAATAAATTACCTGAAATGACCAACCTGTCTAATGGATATGCTCCAACTAGTCAAGCCTGCCATGTGACGCCACGATACGCTAGTCGTTATGGGCACACTTTATTCACAACTATTACTACACGTTACTGGTTAAACCATTGGTGTGGCTTGATAAATTTGGAATGCTTCAATGTGAGATTTAAATGCCAATATGTTATAAATGTCATACAGAACAAACATGTTATATGGTCAGTCTCAGAGGAAAATTGTGTAACTTTATTTCTTCAGGACAGACAAAAAATAAAAAGAAACCTCAAATACTTTGGGAAAGAGAAAATAACAGTAGAATTGTTTGAAGTGTCCTGTCAACATGTTAAAGACACTATACAACATTGTGGAAGCCTCATTTTTAAAAAAAATGTCAAACTTTGCTATCTGACATGTCTGACTATGATGTCACTAGTAAAATACGTACAGATAAAAATAAAAATCGGCACATGAATTGTCAGCTGACAAAAATTCTGCAACACAGCAGTCTATGGGGGAAAACTGAAATGGCCGCTCAATGACTTTCACTTCTTAAAGATTGTGTCATTGATTTGCACGTCAAAAAACATCTAAATAAATGAAATCAGCTGAAATCATATCCAATGTGAAGATTAATATAAATAAGCACCTCTCATAGAGACTTGGGGTAAAATATTGAGTTTTGGTGAAAATCTGGACGGTTAAACTTCATCCTTTTTCCAATTGCTCAGGAGCAAATTAAAAAAATCCACGACGTCAAACGTGCACGTGCCGTTCCAAAATGGTCCGATCAGCCGTTAGCCAAAGGTTGCGCAGGGGATAGCCGTTAACCAATCAGAGGGCTGCGCTGGTCTTGCTACGGTGCACAGTAACCGCGATTCACAGTTTGAGCAAAATTGAAACTCACAGAAAGAACAACATTCTGGTAACATGTCGTTATTAGTTTTTCTCATAAAACAACAAATTCATGACATATGGATCTTAGACTTTCAACACACCATTTGTAAGTACTAAACTACCGTTTGGTATTGATAATGAAGGAAAGTAATGGACTTGCACATCCCTGACACAATCTTTAAAAACACATAGACTGTTTTGAACTGCAATTTTTTCAGGGCTTCATTTTTAGACCTTATCAGAGACACAAGTAGCAATGGGAAATCGTGTAGCTCAGATTTTTTAAACTGGAAACATTTAAGTCTGCCTTGAAACATCAAGTACTGGGATGGACCTGTTTGGTTTGTGCCCCTGTATCCCACCCAAGCAACGCTATAATCCTCATTTCTAGGAAAGGTTTCACCTTGAGCAGAATCTCAGGTATTGTGTTTCAAGATATTGTGACCTTTGACCTACTTTATCACATATCACACATCTGCTTGAACATTACAAGTTCAATGACTACAGTAAGTAGAAAAATTGTATCAGCAAACAACAAAATATCACACAAATCATAGAACTACTAACTTAGAAAAAAAAATAGAAAACTTAAAGGCTGATGTCTTGATTGGAAACAATTGAAAATGCCTCAACAAGCAAATGGGTTTGGACATATACCTATGTGTACACTATGTGGAGTGTAAATCTTGGCTGGAAGGATTTGTCCTGAATTTGTTTACTTTAGGAGAATCAGGCATGAACATATCAGCATTGAATTACTCTTGTGCCCCAACAGAAATTAATCCCATTAAAAGCTACAAGGGCTACTGATGGTAATTCAATTTAAAATGAGTCAACATTTGGCCACAAAATTTTCACAGCAGAATCCTTGAATGGTTTACTTGATTGTAGTATAGTTTATCCCAAGTTGAAGATTAGTTTCAATCATGCTATTTACCTTTAACGGTTAGTGACATGATTGGGAACACTTGAAAATGTCTCAAGAACCAAATGAGTTGAAATATATACCAAGTATACACTAGCAGGAGTGGATCTCCCACCTGGGAGGATTTGTCTGTAATTTGTTTACTTAAGGAGAATCAAGCATAAACATTGGAGTATCTTAATTTTATCCGGGGACGATAAAAATAAGCCCCATAGAGAGCCACACAGCAGGTTTCCATGCTACGAGTGATATTGACATTGTTTATTTTAGAATGAGTCAACGTTTGATTACAAGATTTTCACAGGAGAATCCTTACATAGTTTACTTGATTCTAGAGAAGTTTCAGCCCAAGTTGAGGACTACCCCCAATCATGTCATTTACCTTTAATACAGTATCTCTTTCATTATGGCTTAACAATACTATTTCACTATGCCATGATAATTCACATATTTTGCCTTTTATGTAAACCTGAACTTCTAAAGAGAAATCCTTTTACTGTGATTGTCGTTGAGTACATATTTTGGTGGGGGAGCATTCTTTACGAGTACAGGAATTTGCTCCAGGCAATATATTTTTGTATGGCTTCTAAATAATCATCTTCCATCCTGCAATACATGCAGCTTCTAATGTATGGCCTACACAAAGTCCAACATTAATATCAAGAATAAAAGTACATAGCTATGATATCATAACAAAAGATTAGATAATAATCAATCTCATGTAATATCAGAATAAAGACTATGATATAGGCAAACATTCATAAGCCCACCAACACACATACAATTCACTGTACATAAGTTACGCACTACACACAAATCGTTCTAGCAGACCACAATATGGTCGACCAAATTTTCAAATCCACATTGCCCCGAGGCTACGGGGCTTTATGCGACTGAAGATGCTATGTTCTCAGAAAACAACATGCAGAATACGATAGCTAAACATCGACGATGGTGAAGCAATGAACTGACGATGGCTTGGGAAGAAAAAGTTGAAGTTCAAATGAAAATTGGCTTTGGGAGAAAAAGAAGAGGGGAAAAAAAAACACATAGAAGAAAAACAGGAGGGAGATTGCTGGTTTCGAGCCGAATGCAAAATTACAAATTGTTTCATAATTTGGTCTTGTAATGTGAAAGACATGGGTTTGTCTGGTTTAGTACTTTGACTGCCGATGCAAAATAGATTAAGACCCGAGATGTAAGATGAATTCAAGGAACCACAATTAATGACAAGGAGCACTACACATGCAGACACAATAGATGTTTCTTTTTAGAGAAGTTTAATAACATTAAAGTTATCTTTTTAACAGTGTACCAGTATGAATTCAAAACCCATATGTATTCGGCTGTGCAGAGAATATAAAGATGTAATATGAAGTCCATTTTGTGATTGGATGTTAGAAAGATCAATTCTCTAACTGGACATGGTCTATATTTACTATTTCCTTCTTCCATGCTAATTGATCTGACACACTGAAAAACTTACTTATTATTATAAATATTATTTGCGGTGTATAGTGACGTGTCAGTTGGAATTTACGTACAGGCCTGTTTTATCAGGGGAGCTGTCGTATCTGGCGTATCTGCTTAAAATGTCAAATTTATGATAAGATTATGGCCTATGACACTAAATCTTACATGTACTAGTATAGCAAACATGTGTTTGTTTATTCTTTTATCATTAGCTGAAGAAATGGTGAGCATAGGGGTATTAATGTGACAACATACTATTTACTGTTTCACCTGAGACGCCTTTTTATCAGGCTTTACACAAATGTGTACAAAAGGGGTCCTGAAATATGTGTGCAATACTGCCTGTCTGTATTCTTTTCTTTTGTAAACATGTAACCTTCCTTTTTGGCCCACGGTGAGCGCCCTGATCTGTTTCCAGCTTTATGCCCGTCTCACTTCCCTCTGTATGAGTCCTCTTTCTCCTTTCCCTCTTAATCCTTTTCTATCCTTCTACTCTAATTACTTTGCTGCAGGATGAGAAGGGGTAACAGGCACTACACATGTAATATGAACTAATTATTGCCTAAGTTTTTATAGGACTGCTTTCTTTATCTTCCAGTCTGTTCTCCGTTATCCTATCTTTTCCCCTCTCTTTTATTAGGCTCTGGTTAATTAATGCAAGTTAATTGTATTCTGATTAGCATGTATGTAATCTGTTATTCTGTCATGTATTCTAATGTATTAGTGTTAATGTAGTGGATGTATTTTTATTTATACAAAGGCCAGTGGAAAGGCAATTATTCTTATTTTAAATCAGATAATAATAAATCATTGAAGTTCATTGAAGTACTTGAAAATCAGTGAATGACTTGAAGGGCATTTGTTCACCAAATTTGTGAGCCTTTGTTACGAATCATGTTTTGGGAGAGATTGACAGAAAAATATGCATGACAGAATCTGACAGCAGTCTGTATTGAAAGGTAATGAAACTAATCTTCGCCTCGGTTATACTCACCAAGTTTGTTAGGCCTTCAAAATGCTTTGAACAATATTCATTTCCCAAATGTAAGCGATTTTATCCAAGATTTAAAATTTATCTGACGCCATAGAAATAGTTACAGAAAGTTTAAATCCATTTTCATGGATATAATGCAAGTTTTAATATC
>JZLH01S0000039.1:100305-113866 GCA_001188425.1 Eucidaris tribuloides
TTCTCCTTCTTCTCCTCCTCCTCCTCCTCCTCCTCCTCCTCCTCCTCCTCCTTCTTCTTCTTTTTCTCCTCCTCCTTCTTCTCCTTCTTTTTAATATATTATGATCACACTATCATCATCATCACTACCATCATCATCACAATAGATACAATCATATCATAATTATTGTAGTACACAGTATAATATTATTCAAACTGTCATTCATCATCATCATCTTTGCACATTTCCTCATATCAAACTACAGAACATGGAGAATCATCCAAATACACCGTTGCATTTTTCTGATGGCATATAACACGACTAGCTAGTTGCCCGTACATCACCAGCCACACTGTTCAGCACAGCAGTCACAGCGGTGGCTCTGCCCATACGTACTGGGCTAGGCAGCAAGGCACAGATTGGCCGTCTTCATTACTGACATAGACAAACCAGAGGAGACATGGAGGGTTCCAAATTAGGAGGGTCAAAAGGTTAATTCATCGCTGTAAATACATGCATGCACATCGTCAATACTGCAGGAGGGTTGCAGAAATACCCAACGTATCTAGGATATGTACATTTGTGTAGATATGAAGATGACTTTCTATTTCATACAAATATTAAACAGTTCTGGTTTACTACAGGTGCAGTATACCATATTCATACTGCTTAAATCTTAAACCCCAAGTATAGTTTTGGTAAATGGTAAAAAAAGAAATGATATTCTTTGCAATTATGCTTTTTAGATGCACCTATTTGATCAATTAATACCCTGTAAATTGCTTGCTCTGTAACTTTCTCATTTTTGAAAAAATACTCAAAATGTAAAATATTGGGGGAGGGGGGCCCCAAGATTTCCCATAGGTAATGTACATGTACATACAGCTAGATGCTCTCCTTTCATTTAAACATCATAATTTGTCACTATAATCAATTTTCAGCAGGTTTGATGTTGTTTTCTGATGTCTGGGGTGACAATAAAATACTTTGTGAAAGACTGACAAAATGGTTTTGTCTGATTGACCAAAACCATACTTGGGCTTTAAGCCTTCTTTAACAATGCCCCTAGAGCAAGTTGGGGAGTGCAGTCTCAACTTTGAACAACTTTAATAGTTGTACACATAATTTGAGAAAAGCTGTACATAATACCCTTTCTAACTAAGTAATTTCATTTTGATTTTCCTAAGATTTTTAAAGCTAGAATAAATTTTGTGTAGCAATATATTTCTAAACAATAAATGTCCATAAATACAGAGAAAATGTGCATGTTTTCCCATTTCATAAGACAAAAGTCTGTGAAAAAATCTCAAAATTGATAGGAAAATATCAATTATAATCCTACTAGTTTTATGAGTGATTTAGTAATGGCTATTCCTCTGCTGTATAAACATGAAAGAACAAACTGTGTTTAATACCATACATTTTAAATTACTGGCACCTATTCAATGGGTACAATATGGGGCACAAAATTGCACTACTGACTTGTTGAGAGTTACATAAAGTTCTTTCTTAATGTGATTTGTATGTTGTTGTTTTTTGTTCTCTTTGCTGCTAGTAGCAAGCCCTCCGCTCCTTTCTAAACTGGATACTTATCAAGATTTCCACATTAGCCCGGGTGCAATGACGTGCCAAATACATTCTTTTTCATTTTATCTGTGTCCTAAGATTTTGATTATTCAACAGGAAACAAATTCTAGAACATACAGTGTACACGTAGTTCAATTTGATATAGCAGTGGTTTGTAATATGAATATTACAGCATAGAAATAATATTACCCTTATGAGGGTAGAATTACATGTAGTTATACATCAAAAAATATGCAAAACAAATTTTAACAAAACATTGTATTATATTTCTTATAACAAAATATAATTAAGTTTCAGTATAATACCTTACCTGTGATAACATACACACTGACTGATATCATTACAACATTGTTATACTTTATGTAAACACAGATCAGTGCTATCGAGGTACATGTAGATATAACAATTGGCTGATTAATAGACTAATAGATTGATTACTTGATTGATTGATTGATTGATTGATTGATTGATTGATTGATTGATTGATTGATTGATTGATCATTACCTCTCCTATATTTTTAATTCCCGTAATTAGAATTCCATCATATCAAAATAGTTACCAAAGTTTTTGTATTTGTAGCTACTCTGCTTATCCGTGTGACAATTAAGGGCACTAAATCTTATTATAGAAAAAAATCTTTCTCTATTCTTCAGAAAATGAACTGTGAAGATCTTATAATTTTGTACTACATGGAACTACAGGAGGTTGTGGCTTGCTATCTTTGTATTACCTGTGCTGTAGTCAGGCAATAGTTACCAACATCAGTCATATCTTCATATTTCAACTTTAAAGGCATTGTATAACAATCGGTGTGTTTCTACAGAAAATCGTTAAACGTTATTACCCGCGTAAGTATCTAGAATTCCGGAAAACTTTCCTGTAGAAACAGACGCGATGCGGTTTATTGATAAACCGTATCTGACCAAATACGGTTTCTCATAACCACCTTCCAGAGGTGGTTATGGCCATGTTAGAAACACACAGCGAAAAGCGTATCGGGTCTGGCGGAAGTAGGGTCACCGGTGTGTGTGAAAATACGTGCCTGTGACTGCATATTTTGGACCAGTTCATATACCACAATGCATTGCGAGGTCATATAGGTTGAATTTCCCGATTTCCGGTTGATGCGTTATTTGCGACGCGGATCGGAGTTAATCGGATTATTCGTTCTGTAGAAACAGGTTGGTTTAAGGGCGATACGGTTTTTCGATTCCGGAAAAGATAAACCGTTTTCCACTATTTTTCTGTAGAAACACGCCGAATGTTTTCCAGTTTAAAAAATCTGAGCTACATGATTCCCCATGCTACCAGTGTCTCTAATATGGTCTAAAACTGAAGCCCTGAAAAAATTGCAGTTTACTTTAAAACGATCATTACGTGCTTTAAAAAAGTGAAAACCATTGAGAGACCATTCCAGCTTTCCCCCATAGACTGCTGTGTTGCAGAATTTCCTATCGGGCTGAGAATATTTAATGTGTCAATTTGTATCTGCACATATTGTACTAGTGACAGCATAACTGTCCAAACTTTTCTGTTCTAGGGTGTTTATTCGTCCATTCACACACTGTCAGATATGTCAGATAGCAAAGTTCAACAATTTTTAAACGGGTCTTCCACAGTGCTATATAGTGTCTTTAAGACAGTATTTCATTCAACACCATCAAATAATAAGCACAAGGCCTTTCAAGAACAATATGAAAATGAAATGATGTAAATGGGTGTTAATAGAATAGTACAATTTTAAAGACATTAACACCGACTGACAAAATATGTTACCTTCCCCTATCTCCTTGCATTTCAAAAGTTAAATAACTTCTTGCTATATTTCATTTATTTTTTTTTTTCAGGTAAAAGGTTGTCACTGGTGCCAAGCATTGAAAACTTATTGTAACCAATGACAGCTTATTTAAAATAGGAAATATAGTATACAATAATATGATACAAATATCACATCAAAATATCCATTATGTTGTGCACTAAAAAGAAATATCCTGATTTAAAAAGAAGTTATGCAAATGTAATATTTTATATTTTTTTATTATGTATTATGTTATACTTGTATGATAATTATTATATTTCATTAAAAAGTTGCAGAAATAAACAAAATGAACCAAAACATAGGCAGACTATTAAACTAAATCCTGTGAATATTACCTCCAGCTAAGTTTAGCATCATGATTATAAATAAATTTGAATTTTACATGATTTTGTAACTAACTGTATGTATGACTTAAAAATTGCAATCAATATGTATCCTGAAAGAATATATACCATATGTGGAATGTGTTAAGAATTACACCTAGCAGTATCAGTCTACAATCATCAATTGCACATTCTTCATTGTAACCTTTTAAGAGTTTTCCTGGTAACAACTTTTGCTACATTACACTCCTACATTTCATGAATCAAGGAAGTTTATTGGATAGTCTTATGCTGGTATTTTTGTGTAATGATATGAGCACAAAATACATGATGAATACATGAAAAGCTGCATTTCATATTACAACCTTATGTGTTAATGATATTTTGATATTACATACATGCAGGCGCATTAAACCATGGCAAAATTATCACGCTGTACTCCACAGTGCAAGATTATGTGGGTACATGTGCACAATGAATATCAGTTTTTATGAATTATATTTTATTTCTGTGCACACTATTTCATATTTCATATTCATTTTTCATATTCATTGTCCAGAAGGAAAATCATTTCGTTTTCATGCATAACATACAATACAATATAAAATAACAACACGTTTGATAATAATTGCACAAAATGACTCAATATAATACAACAAAGTAGGATGACATGATATTAATTGTTAATGAAATAATGCTCTACGATATAATTTATCTTTACCCTGTATTATTGTTTTCATTATAGCTGTGATTATGTAATGCAATCTAAGGGGGAAAATAATGGAATTTTTGTTTGTATAATGTACAGTATTGAGGAAGAGATAAATCATGTAAATCATGTATTTGTGTAAATAATCAACAATAAAATTGGTTGATTTAGGAAATTCAGTAATCAAGTGATTAGATGGATTGATTCATTGATTGACAGAAAAAATAAAGTCAGATAGACGGATGGGCATAGAGATGAACAGAGAGATTGATTGAATGATTGAACTACAAAATACTGACTTATCAATTAATTTGGATTGATTGATTGATTGACTGATTGACTGATTGATTGAATGAATGATTGATTATTGATTGATTGATTGATTGATTGATTGATTGATTGATTGACTGATTGATCTTTTAGCAGGTTTGACTTATCCCACATCAGTAGGGATAGGTAAGGTTGTGCTGGCTGTAGGCCTACAGCCATATGCAACTTCAACATGAAGGTCCTTTCTACCTCCATAATGTAGTAACATAGACCTAAAACTATGTACATGTATGGTAAATACCACAACAAATATTATGATCATCAACTGTAAATTGATAATCTTGACTTTATGTTACTAAATTAATTCACAATTTACAATACATTGTAAAGGCTCACAATCAATTGCAGCAATATCTTTGACTTGCAAAGGTATTCAGAAAAATAATAACTGAATGAATGAATAAATAAATGAATAAATAAATAAATAAATAGATAAATAAATAAGTAAGTAAATAAATAAACAAATAAATAGCACACTACTCAATTTCTTGATGCTTTTAAGATATTGATTTCTGTAGTCAGTTAACTCAGGCTCATTATGTTATGTGAAAGTGAATACAGTAACATTTGCAATTTCTCAATTACATTATATCAGACGATGCATTGTAACATAGGAAAAGCAGTATCAGAGCATCTCTATTTTAAACAGACAGAAAAACATGTTTAACCATACCAGCTCACTAAGAATAAGTCTAATTTTCAGTGACACACTTGTACAAAATAACCACATTTTTCTCTGTAGACCAAGAAGCCCCACTTATTACTGGCTCTGCTATAGATAATTTACATGTATATAACACATTTGGACAAATATTTCATCTCATTATTCATCATACGCTCTATTATTTGCTGAAGGATATGCATTGTATTTCTAACAAAACAATGCTGTTGTTTTGTAAGATATGTTTATATAACCCTCCACATATCAGTGAATTTGTACAGAAGCTACATATTACTAGTTTCACTTACTGTTTGTTAAACAAACCAGATTAAAACAAGCCACTAGATGGGTGAAAATTATTGTTTCTATACAAAAAATATAAATCAGAAAGCATAACTGCACATACATGTGTGTGATACTTATATTATACCTTCTCTGGAATCATTTACTGACATGCTTCACACCACATTTCTTCAAACTTAAAATTCATGAAAATGTATCACTGTCCAAGATATGAACAGAAACTGGATATTTTAGTGCTGGGGAAAAACTTGATTGATGTGAATATTTTTTTCCATTAGCCACAGAGTACACCGTAGAAACACTTTCACCACATTCAGCCCTAGTTTTCCACTTGTTGTAAAGATATTATTTAAAAATCTAGTTTAGATCATTGATATATCACTTTAGTCAGATAACTGTACATTGATATAGATAAAAAGTTATTTTATTGCCAACGCAAAATTGCTTTGAGACAACACTTTTTTCTCTTAAACATATACAGGTAGTTCAAAATTTACAAAGGTGTCATAAAAAAAGAGGCATGGATGAAATGCGTAGTTTTGTTATAATACTAACATATTTCCCAACAAATGTGACTGCATATATTGGAACAAAAAACATTTAAAACCAATGACACACTGACACCTTCAGAAACACTTTGTAAGGAAAGAATATTGCCCACAAAACCATAATTCTTATATTTATTCACTAGATTCTGTGTTTTAACCATTGATCACAAATTGTCTTACATGTACATCATTATATTATGTATCTGTATGTCTCTATTTGCAATAATCCACACATCAAGTTCAGCATCCCATCAGGTCTACACTGCAGTATCAACTTATTTTATCACTATGTACATTAGATACATACATACATAGAATACTGGTATAAATGTACATATGCCCCCTACATGTTAACTGCACATTTTGCAATTATTAATACCATTTTAATTCAGTGGTTTTCATATAAACTTCGTACAAATATTGAATTAATGAAAGGAAGAGGCCTACCTTGATCGTTTAGTGGGAGGTGGTAATGGCTCCTCTATCTTGGTATATTCTCCCTCCTGCGAAGAGTGTGAGGACACAGACGGAATAGGGTCCACAGGCATTATGATGGTAGATTGATGAACAAGGATGGTAAAAACCAAGACAAGGTATTACAGCCTTGTTGCAAAATAATTCCACTTTAATGCCTCAATCTTATCTCTCTCTCTCTTTCTTTGTTTTTCAAATTCCGCTCAAACAGAATGCAGTGATTTTGTAAACATCTCAGTGATTGCTGTGAAATCTGATACCGAAGTAAGGAGTTGAACTGAGGTGACACTCACTCGATGGGTTGACGGACACCAAACACAGAAGCAGAACAATAAACCTGAAACATACAGGTCTGACAGAGTAATGATGAGAATGATCTCCCAATGCAAGGTTGCATTGAACCAGTTCTAATCCTTGTAATTATCTTGATGCTTTTTGGTCGGGTTTTCTTTAGAATGACAAAGAACTTGTGCATGTGTGTGTAATTATATTACATTGCAAGCTGCATTCAATTCTACCTTGTCATATTTCACATTCCATTTCTAATGTCCCTAAACACACACACACACAAAAGATGAATAATGCTGATTAGAGATGTGTTTCGTAGCACATTCAAGTCCTTCTGCAGATTATTTCAGGCAGCCATATAATTGTATTACTTTTATTTTCCATTTATCACAAAATAGAGTTGAAAAAAATATACAGAACAGTTTCCAAGAGCTTCACACACAAAGCTTTCTCAAGGTTGTAAGTTTTTTCGTTGGCCAGATTGAAGGTACATTAGTTTATTTTTCTGGTGGTAGAACTAAAAGGTAAAAAGATGTGTGTATAGAGGTATAATTGAAGGGTAGAAAAATACACGAGAGGATAAAGTGGTTACGAAGACGTGACCAATCTTTGTGCGTTTCACGCTACTTCGAATCACATGAATGCGGGCACAAAGACTCTGCGAGCCGCCTGCAGGGAACAATCAGACCTGTGTGGCAGTCGTGAGCCCCGGCACCCGGGCAGGTGTTCTCCGCAGTGTGGGGACTAAAGGTGGCTGCAGTGCTGGGCGATATCTACAGAAATATATACCCGGCCCTGCTACAGTTTGATTTTGCTTTTATGCCTCCCCGTTTTATGATCAATCGTGGATGAAAACAGTGTGAATTCACAGTGGTCAGCAACACGCCGGCAATGTGCTTTTGGCATCAGTCACAGTAGCATCAGTCAGGCAATGCAACACACGATATCAACTGTTTTGCGAGATATCGGGCAGATACGCTAAACACCCGTCGACACGACACGACGCTCCATAGATAGCACGTCAAAGTGTGATCCGTCCAATATGCCGCGGCCTGCGTGGTCTGCACCAAGAATGTGGATTATTAAAAAGCAGTTACCAATTTACATTAAATCAATCTCATGAGTTGGGATGATGGTTGATATATGATTCCGATACAGGTGTGCTCATGTGTGCTGTATACACACGCACATGTAACACATGGTAGCTGGCCCGGCTCACGCAGTACCACCGGCCACATGTGCTTGACGTATGCCTCCTGAATCAGCGCCTCGTATAAGTCAAATGCTAGTTGACTCCGTGTCCCTTTCTCGTGTGTACGTCTGTGTGTCTCTCTCTCTCTCGCCTCCTCTTGCTCACTTCCAGTTAAGCAGCATACCAGGAGCTACCCAGATGAGACGCATACAATCCAATCAATGTCGTGAGTGACAAATTGAAAACCAAGCAAGCCTAATCCCATCGTTTCTATCCCTGCAGAGGAGCACGGCCCACAAATATAGACATTTATTTATCTGGAGGGGCAAAAACTGCAGATGCAAATGCTAGTCGAGCTGTGGGCTCCGCAGAAATGAGTTGATTGAAATATACATGGAGTCTATTATATTTGGAATGTGGGCAATGGTAGTGTGCACCGCTCCAAATCACCTGTAATGGTTGAGACTAGTATAATGTATAGCCATAGAAACCCTGGGAAGCAATGACATTCAGCCAACGCAAACTTGTACGGTTTTACTGGCAGACTTGTCCTGCCTGGGCCACGACCACAGACCGTTGTAAGCAGCAAGTCAGCTGCCAAGCGTGTCAACCCCCACGATACACACGGACACGGCTCGTCAGGCCCACCCAATGGCCAACCAGCCCTGTTTATTATTGTCACAACCAATTACCAGAGCTAGGGAGCTGGGGCCAGGCGATGCAGCATAATATAATAGCCCTGGCCTAAATACTGGGGTTCACTTGAGGTCACGGTGCCACAGTGCTACACAGCATTAAAGACCAGTGAGGGCAAAGAGGGGTTTGGGTGTTTGTGTGTGTGTGTGTGTGTGTGTGTGTGTGTGTGTGTGTGTGTGTGTGTGTGTGTGTGTGTGTGTGTGTGTGTGTGTGTGTGTGTGTGTGTGTGTGTGTGTGTGTGTGTGTGTGTGTGTGTGTGTGTGTGTGTGTGTGTGTGTGTGTGTGTGTGTGTGTGTGTGTGTGTGTGTGTGTGTGTGTGTGTGTGTGTGTGTGTGTGTGTGTGTGTGTGTGTGTGTGTGTGTGTTGCATGTGTCTGCGTGTGTATTATGTGTGTGTCACTTTGCTTCTGAAAAAAGCATATGCAATGCCTTTCAATTGGTGTTCTTTCATAATACCTGTACTTTGGCGCAAATCGATTTTTGCACCCTCGCAAACAATACGTCATGTTCATCCAAGCGTGAACGCATATAGTACACAAAAATGATATCATACGATTTGGGATAAATCACTAGCTCTTTCGAAACATATATGATAATCTATCATTCATATCTGATATTGAAAATTACTAGCAATTTTCTAACGGTTAACTTCTTTTACTCGCACTGTATAATACAAGCCGAGTTTAATCACCAGAATAATTGATTACTGTACGCTTCAAAATACACGACAAGTGCTTCCACAGAATTTAGAGGAATCCTATATTACACGAATGATAGCCTGCAAAAATAAGGCAAGAAGAAACACGTATTACACATCGGTTTACATGTTTTAATGCACGAGACATTTGAAAATTGATTCTTTCAGCTATAAATTTATTGGGTTTAATCTAGCGTGCGTGATCAGGTGATGAAATGAAATTAGGAACTTGTATTTACTGAGAGACACAACTTAACGCACTGTAAAAAAAAAAAACTAAATCCGCAGAAAGCAAAGTAAAACTTTATAAAAACATCAACAAAAAACAACAACAATAATGCAAAACAAATAACTTTGCATGGAACTACAAAATAAAAATAAGAATAAAATGAAATGAAACGAAGAACGAAGGCTGGCGTAGCCAGCCGGATGAAACACAATGAATAAGGAAGGCTAGTTATTATTATTATTATTCAAGAACAACAGCGTCCCTGCTAATGCATTGTGCTTAATCGGCTGGATACGCCAGTCGAAACGAAATGAAAAATGCATAGAATCAATGGGGAAAATTCGTGAAAGAAGGTTTATCCCCTCAAAGTATTATTCTGTGAGAGTGATAAGCCACTTGTTAATATCATTCACTGGGGTAGCCACGATTGACCATCAACAGGAGAGGGGGCCGAATTTTGTTTGAATTAATAAAAAAAAAATAATAATTCGGAGAAGGTTGGGTCTCATCTCCACTAAATGGGGAAGCAGTAGGTAGAATCTTACGTTGACCTGTTGAATATACATCCTCACTTTAAGTTTTAACACTATTTTTGTACTTGCTGTTGTATAGGCGCAGGGGTATTGTCCACGTCTATGCTGACGTAAACAGTGTAATGTAGCAGAAGTAACAGGGTAAAATGTTAAATGAATCGTGAATATTATAAAAATGGTCGCTAAAAACATTTTGAATCCAGTTCTATGGTATAACGAGTGAACGTCGGCGGCATAATTCCCGTTTGTTCTACACCTAGCGGTACGTTGCGATTACTTTTCGTTATCAGGTAAGCATGCTGTATACGAAAGAACGAAAGAACACTGATTTTGTCCTTGGATATATGTATGGGTGATAATTTAAGAAATGAGTTTGAGTTTATTTAACTACATATTTTACACATTTACATGTGATTATGAGTGATTATGAATTGTATGTGAATACAATGATATGCATGCATTTTCTAACATAAGAATAACAAATTGTGATGTACATTGATTCAGTTTCATTATGGAACTTTAAAAATCAAAGCAATAAAGAAAACGAATTTGCATGAAATATTCATGGGCAACGGTTCTTAAACAAAAACGAAAACGTTGTTAAAGGAAAATGTTGTTAAAGGGAGAAACCAAAAGTTAGCGCAAGTGCTATAGCGGAGAATAGTTTTCCTATCATTCCTACATTCCAAATGCTTATTGCAAGGTCTACCTTTCTAAAGTAAGCATCCTTCAAATGTAGATTACACTAAACATAATTATTCTTCATTAAACGTTATTTAACAAATGATTTTTTTCAGAGTTTTATGAGGTAAAAGCTTTGTTATTTCCTCTAGAATATCTTGAGGCAAACTATTCCAGAACTTCGTTCCAACTAAATATATTGAAAATGTACCATGTGTTGTTTTATATTTCAGGAGTCAAAGCATGGAATGCTATTTGCCTCTAGTTCTGTAAGGCCTAAAAAAATGTTATGTTGTCCTCAAGTGGTAAATTTATAAAATTGGGTCGGTCGGTCGATCGATTTTTATTTTTTTATTTTTATTTATTTAACCACAGCAAAACCCGGATGTAACTAATACACTGTACGAAGTGTATTGTGCAAGTATTATGTAGGACGAAACTGTGCAAGAGTGGAGTTCCCCCATATTTTTTATGGGTCTTTTAAATAGGCAAAATGCATATAAATGTGCTGTTTTAAGTCATTGAATAGGAATTTGGGTAAATTCTTCACTCAAATCTGACATTTACTCCCGAAAATGGTGAGTTTGTATATTTTGGGTCTCCTGAGAAAAAAAAAAATCGCGACCCTGATTTTTCGCATTTTACGTTCGGTCGCTGGAGGGCAACATAACAATTTTTTTAGGCGTAAGTATAAAATTCATCATTTCATTGCTCAAGGCAGGAAAAAAGTAACTGGACTTACACACGTTGGTGTTTGGTAAAGGCCAAAACTCCACTAACTGCATGGCCTTGAGATGATGATGAAAGTCTGTATGTGTATCTCCCGATGATCTTCATGTTATCTTTTTATCTGCTTTTGTTATTTTATTTTTCTTATTTGTGTGTTTGTTTAGTTCTCTGTCATTACTTCATTTCAATAACACAATTATAAACTGCAATAAAACAAACAGTTAACAGGGGGTTATGATTTTACAAGCTGTAATATACTTCAATACACACACAGCACAACACAACCACACCAACACCACACACACACACACAGCACACACAGAACACACACACACACACAGCACACACACACCCAGTGCACACACAGCACATCCACACACGACAGCAACACACATCACACCACACGACACACACACACACATATAACAACATATACACTCACACACACACACACAACAAGCACACACACAATAAGCACACCACACATACAGCTATCATACCACCACACACAACGGCATTCCACCACAGCACACAACAAAACCCCCAACCCGCTGCTTTGCCCTCACATAGGTCTTTAATGCTTGTGTAGCAGCTGTGGCACCAGTGACCGGTCAAGTGTAACCCGCAGTATTTAGGCAGGGCTATTATATTCATGCTGCATGCGCCGCTGCCAGCTCCCTAGCTCTGTAATTGGTTGTGACAAATTAAATAAAACAGGGCTGGTTGGGCCATTGTGGGCCTGCTGACGAGCCGTGTCCGTGTGTATCGTGGGGGTTGACACACTTGGCAGCTGAACATTGCTGCTCTACAACGGTCTGATGGTCGTGCCCAGGCAGGCAAGTCCTGGCCAAAGTAAAACGCGTAAGCACAGTTTGGCGTTGGCTGAATGTCATTGCTTCCACAGGGTTCTATGCTATACATATACTAGTCTCAACCATTACAGGGTGATTTGGAGCGGTGCAACACTAGCCATTGCCTCACATTCCCAAATAATAATAGACTGCCATGTATAATTCATCACATCATTTCTGCGGAGCCCACAGCTCGACTGCTTCTCTGCGTTTGGCCTCGCGTATTGTCTTTTTGGTGGCGATCTCCTCTGACGGGTTGAACGATGGATTGGCTGCTTTGGCTTCAATTTTGATCACTCACACCGCCAGGGGGCTATGATTGATTGTATGCGTCTCATTCTGGGTAGCTCCTGGTAATGCTGGCTTAACTGGAAGTCGCAGCCGAGGAGGCGAGAGAGAGACGCCACCCCCACACAGACGTACAGCCGGACGGGGACCAGAGTCCATAGCGATTGATTATCAAGGCGCTGAAACTTACAGAGCATACGTCAAGCCGCACATGTGGCCGGTGGTTCACTGGCGTGAGCCGGGCCGCACGCTCCGGCACTCGTGTTACATGTGCGTGTGTAATACAAAGCACACATTGACCACACGCCGCCGCACCCCTGTATCGGAATCCATATATCAACCATCATTCACATCACTCATTAGAGATCTGATTAATGTAAATTGTAACTGCTTTTTAATAATGCCATCATTCCTTCGGTCCGCGGACTCACGGCGCAGGCCGCGGCATATTGGATCGATCAGCACTTTGACCGCGTCTCGTATGGCGGCGTCGTGGTCGTGTCGCCACGGTGTTTAGCGTATCTGGGCACCGATATCTTCGGCAAACAGTTGATATCGTTGTCTGCATTGCCCTGACTGATGCTTACTTAGTGTGACTGATGCAAAAAGCAGCATTGCCGGCGTGTTGCTGACCACTGTGAATT
>JZLH01S0000039.1:115854-126989 GCA_001188425.1 Eucidaris tribuloides
GCCTAACCACGCCCAGTACTTAAATTAAAGTAGGCTATTAATAGACCTGGAAGACAATTTAATTCCATTTAGCTATTGAGAAAATTTTTGTCGAAGTAGAAGTATGTGTCAAGTTAGTCAGATTGCATATCAATAACTCCAAGATACTTATCTGCTGCAAAAATAGTAGAAGAAAAACAAAAGAGTACAAGGTGAAATTTGCAATTTCTCCATAGAGATTGTACACACTCCTCGCTCCCTTATCCTCCTCTGCTTATTCCATCAGATTTACCCTCATTTAACATTTTTTGCAATTTTTGAGGCTAATCAACGAAGTGTAATGCAAGTTGCTTATCAGATTCCAAAAGCAGAGTAATTTTGCTGCAGAATGATTAATAACTGGATAAAGGATATGCTTTGATGACAATCAAGTTTTAAATTAAGAAAGGACTGAAAAATTAACGCCACCCAGGTATTTGGGGGTCCGGGGCCAGCCATAACGACACATGACCCAAGAACTCAAACTTGGGCTTTAACAGAGAGATGTGTGCACACACACCACACACACACACAATCACACAAGGAATCACACCCACATACACACACACACACACAAACACACAACACACCACACACACACACACACACACACACCACATATCCGCATCCCCCACACATACACGCAACCACCTCACACTCCCAGAAACAATTAAATTCAATTAATTTGAGAAGAATTTTATAATCTATCTTTTATAATTTTTTCATTACCAGGTCATTAATTACTTAATTAATTACTGGTGTAGCTTATGCTTGCCATTAACTTGTACACGTTATGAAGCATGATAGTACTGCATGTAAGAACACACAAGTATGTTCACTTCAGGCCTAAAATTTGGTTGAAATTTTTAAATACACTCTACTGATCCATTTATTAAACAATAATCTACTATTCAATCTCTAAAATTTGTAAATTAGGTTTAATAAATTGTTTGTTTAATTAGTGTAATTAATGTTTTTGTAACAAATCGCAACACAATTTTTAACATATTTTGTCACAGCCTGTATCACCTCATCTGAAAATCAAAAAGTAGTAAAACCATACATTTTCTTAAAGCTGAAAGTGTGCTTTTTCACAATATAACATCAATTTTGAGCCAAGACTTAATACTAACAAGTGTAATGAGTGGTCATCAATATCACAAAACTATATGTTCTTTGTGATATTACCCTTTAATTTTTTTACACACCCTGTATAGCAACTTGACCTTGTATGATTGAGATTCTCTGAAGTATAAGCTTTCAGAAAATGTATACTTTTGTTGGTTTTTGATAAGTACTTTTTGAGTTAAATTGGTTTAAATGCAAGAAGTGACAAAATTCATAATTTTGGTGCCTGTAACGCAAAGGGGTCCCACCATATGACACATGACCTTTGGGGATTTTTTTATTAGAAAGCTTTATGCCCAAAAGTCATATCCCAGCAATAACAAATTCTGGTTCTCTTTAGTTTTTTTTAGTCTTTCAGATGGTGTATAACTCATATAACCTAAACACCTTATTAACCCTTTGGATACCATGATGTAAAATATAGACAAAAATCTTCGACCCCCCCCCCCCCCCCACCAGAGATTTTTCATTAATTAATTTTAACAAAACTAAAGATAACCAGAATCTGTTATTGATGGGATATGACTTTTGGGCATAAAGCTTTCAAATAAAAAAAAAATCACCAAAACTAAACTTGGGCTTTGATGGTGAATAAGAGAGAAATAATGTTTGGAAAAAATAGTATATAGTATGTGTACATGTATAGTGCTGAAATTATTGGGTTCTGTCCCTCATTAAACAAAAGAAAGAATTCATTATGGTACTTAAGATTTTAATAAGTGTATGGATTACTGCAATAAAATAAGAAGTGACCTATAATCTCTGGACCTTACAATCCAATCTATTCATCTTCTCTTGATCACATGTATTTGGAACAAATTTGGTGAGAATTGCTTCAGTCTTTCATGTTTTTGTATTTTTGTAGTATCCACATTTATGCAAAGTTTCACTTACCCTGCTATGTTTAAAACTTGAACCTGAGAAATATTCCTGGTAACCATTACTGTGCTATTCATTTTATCACACAGCAACATCTCTGGTAAACATAATTGTACTATTAATCTAACAATTATACAATTCCAGACCTTTCAATGGTGAATTTTAATGCATGGTAAAAATATAGGTTCACCAATGCAGTGATTTTCAACTTGTTAATAAGACTCTTCACATATAGCCTGGTACTGGTAGGTTATGAAGCCCAGGCATAATACATGGCCTTTAATTAATATGGTATTGGAAACAATTGTTGTAATTTTATAAATTATTCTATCAAGATACCATAAATGTGTGCTAAGCAATTTGTCATAATTATTTATTTTTTAAAAATAGTATTACATTTTAATTGTATCCTTTATTGCTACTTAAGAAGACTAATTTGGATATTATCGGAATACAGATACAGGTACCAACACAAATCACATACATATCAGCATGATTTGTGAAGTTTCATACATGTAGCTATTTACACAATTTAACAGATGAGAGAATGGTCGATATTCTTTCGTCATGTGCCTTTTGTTGAAAGCAAATAATATCTTGTTGTTGTAAGACAAAAAAGCATCAGTAGTCGATGCACACAAACTATCTAAGACCATATCGTCCCTTACAAAAAGTATAGTTTCAAATGAGGGATTTCATTTGCATAGAAAATACTAAAATGATATAATGCATATATAGCAATCAATCACATTAACATGCATAGATGCATACAAAGGTATAACAATAATCACCATAGTGATCTGATTTAAATTTAGAGATTTATTGAGGTTAGTGTATGAGTTATTCATATAAATTGTAAAGAGCCATAATTTTAAACTCAGAGATTCGTTAAGGTTGGATATGTGTGACTTAAAAGATGAAATAATTTCATATAAATTGTATAGGCCTACATTATGTAAAAACTATTGATTGCACTTCATAGACACAGAAAAAGTAAATAGCTATCACAAGGTCTGAAATATCAGTGCTGGAATCAATAATTACAATCTTGAATTGTCACAATCAACAAAAGAATAATTTGTGTTAAGACTGCATTCACCGCAACTGCTACAGTATGTAGTTTTACCTCAAGTCACAAGGGTTAGAACTTCCTTCCAGTATTTTCATATAATTTTGATATTCTTGTATTATAATTTCCAGTGCCACAGTCAGCAAACAACCAAAACAATAATGAAAATAGTGATAAACCTAATTATAACACAAACACCCCATAACATACAGAAAGATAATTTTTCAACTGAATCTATTCTTAACTTCAGTAAATCATGTCAAATTAATTTCTATTCTTTCTTTATTTCTTTCTTTCTTTCTTTTTTTTTTCTTTCTTTCTTAAATTATAAATTCTATCCAAGGAACAAACTGTAACCAAGCCTTGGAGTACAGGGTTCAAAACTTCATTTCAAAAAACAAGATTAGTTCACTTGACACAGATTTCAAGACAAGCAGGAAAAGCCAACCTACATATGCCTTATCAAAACAAGGCATTTATAAAGATCAAAATCATTTACCATGCTAACTCTGTAATTGCTTTTACCACAACTGTAAGATACCCTCAAATTCTAGCCATAAGCATACCACATTAACTTGTAACAAAACCAATGTCTATTGATCTTTGTAATTCCTAAAATAAAAAAAAAACAGCTTGTAGATGACATAAACACTGGTTATTATTTGACACACACTACAAATGCAGTATGGCTGTCTTTGAAGCCTGCTACAACCAAGGAGATTAGAGTAAAATTATTTAACAATCTAGTTAAATTGTTTGAATGATATAAAAGTTCAACTTAGCAGGCAATGAGTTACTCTAGGAAGGGAAGAAAAAATTGGAATCCAAGACCAGTTTCTTTATTTATGAAAAGTTGCAAGTAATCCCCTTCATTGAAACAACATATGAAAATTGATACTGAAATATTACAACAACACAATATATAGCAAAATCTGAAGAAAAAAAATGGGAATTATGTTTATCTTTCTGATACTTTGAAACAAGCCACACAGCCACACTGATTCGCTACATCCTGATGGCTCTGTTGTCTACACAGAAATTGATTTTTGGTGCGCCCTCTTGTGGTATAAACCACACTATGAGTAAGTCACTAATCTCTGGTTCTGATATGGATAACACCTTTAAAAAAAAAATCATTCATTAACTGAGTCATAGATCGTCTCAAACGTGGAGGTGAAACTTTCACAAACAGAAGTCATTCTCATTGTTATTGTTGCTAAACTATGTAGATATCCTAGTTTTCAGCAGGGTGCGACATAAGCGCTTGCCCGATGGCCCGGGGCAAGTAAACATCAGATTCAGCAAGCATTTTGGAGTGTCAACTAAAAATACTTGCCCGAATCGGGCAAGTAAAAATTTACAAAGCAAACGTAAGTAATGGACCATAAAATACCAAAACTGTTTTGAAACAAAAATGAAATAAATGGCTGTTTTTACGGAGGAAACACTGACTAAAACATCGGCAATTATTACTCATAATGCCTTCTGCAAAGACGCAAAATGAACGGGCGGGCGCGGGCCGCACATGCTTTGAATTTGAAGGAAGTTCTACCTCCATGGTTTTACCACTAGAAAGATCTGCGTGGCCTGCCAACTTGTCCTGGAAAAAACTTAACATCGCGGAAAATTGTGGCAAGGATTTGACAAAATAACAGAAAGGATTCTGTTAAAAAAATGTCTGAGAGTAGCAGGAAAGGTAAGCAGAATGTTTAAAATCACCAGAAAATATATCACAGCCACCTCCAAAACTTCGCAAATTAGCCGACTAGGGATTGCCCAGTCCCACATGTGTTAAATTGTGTAGTGGGTTCAAATTTCCAAGTCTTAAGTTACGATATTGTCGGTAATTTTCTGCACTTTAAAATAAATCTGACCATGAAAGTATCATAGGAATTTCAGAAATTATATTTGTGATATTATAAGTGGATTTTTAATGGGGATATTGGGTCAAAAAGTGGCAAATTAAGCAGCTGGAAACATAGCTTCATGACCCATTCAGTGACAGAACTATACCCTGAACTTTGGGGTTGGAAAATGGCAGGTGTGGTGTCCAGTTCACCGGCTAGGCTAGTGGTTTTATTAAGAACTTTGTTACTAAATATTTCACAAGGAGTGCACTGTATCTGGTAAATTCTGTTTAGGTAATCATTTCAAAGATTTTTAATAAGATAAGAGTAATATTCTAAGCAAGTTTGGGTGGAAGGGAAATAGGGATCATTAGGCACTGAAACTTTAGTTTACGCTGGTCTACATTTTCCAATATTTTTGCTATAGGGTTTAGGAATCCTAATCGTGCATTCCTTAGAGGATAAAATATTTAGACTACTGTGAAGTTTTAAAAGTCTACAGATTAACTGTTGGTGGTATAGGAGGTGATCTGATGTGAGGGGACATGACATTCATGGGAGGGGGTTAGGCCTATGTGTATCCCCCTTGATTTTTTAAACTTAATTTTTCCCCAAATTTGATAGCATTTTTGATGAATTTTCTTGACACTGCAAACATACTAAACACTTTTCTGTAACACTTTATAAACACCTGAACCTGGAAATCATATTTAGTTAGAAATTCTGTGTATCATTCAAGTTCGTGTTATTTCTAGAACAATTCATAAACACTTGAACAAGTTTAATATGAAATTGAAATCATAACCATTAACCATGTTTAAGTGTTTAGGTGTTGACAATCACAAATATGTCCACATATATTTTTAGGAACTTAAAGCACTTGTGTTTAGATGTTCACGAATATATGTATTGACACATTTATGATTTTGAACACTAAAAAATTAAATGTGTTTATGAAACATGTTTAAGTGTTTATGAAGTGTTCCAGAAATAAACATGGACTTTGATATCATTTAGGTGATACAAAGAATTTTCAACTAAAAGTGTTTATGATTTCCAGATAAACAGGTTCAAGGGTTTATAAAGTGTGACAGAAAAGTGTTTATTATTTTTACAGTGATGTTAACCTGCTAAAAAGGTAAATGTAAAGGAAACAATTGATTAAACTTTGTTAAGGGGTAATTTCAAATTTACACTTTCCACTTTTTAACAGCGACAATAATTTATGACATGCTTTGTTTTTCTAGTGTGAGGGTGCAATTATTTTGCCTTTGCTGTGCCGCCCCCCCCCACCTCTGCAACATGATACCGCTTGCTGAAACACAATGTTATAATCATTCATTTTATGAATGAATAGTTGAATACTATTAAAAAAATATAATCATTGATTTTGAACCAAAAATCATTGATGTGAAAAATTGTGAATGGTTATGTACATGTGTACATCTGTACATATTCATCACAGACCACAAACAAATCAATACTTCTATTATTTTTTCGGGCAAGCATTTTTCAGCTGTTTGAAAATTCACTTGCCCAACCAGGCAAGTGGCCCAAAAAAGTTATGAAGCACCCTGTTTTAAGACTAGCCAATGACTCTCTCAATAAATTGCACAAATAAAAAAATAGGCCAAAACTACAGTTAAAAATAGCAGTAGTAGTAGTGATTATAATGACAATAAATAATAATGTTAATAACAACAACAATAATAATAGTAAAGATAAATAAATCAATTAAAAAATAAAAATTAAATAGTCAACCAATAAACAGGTGTTGATTATTATACATGTAATTCATAAAAAATAATAAAACAAATCTTATCACAAACTTTTTAACAAAGTTTACGTACGATGGGTCAATCACCATCAGTAAGCATGTATTTACATTTGAGTCATTGTGAGACAATGTTGAAAATATTTTACACAACAAGACTCAGACTTATAACTACCAATGTTGTAACCTTTACATCAACATTAAAAGAATCACAATTCTGACAGCTCTGTTATGCAAAATCAATATGAGTCCCAAACTCGAAATTATATTGGGTGCATGTGTGAACATATAATTTTTTTATGCTGTAAAGATGGTTACAATGCATTTGATCATTTTGGATATTTTTCTCCACAATCCATCATGTAAGCAGTATTGATCTTTGTAATCTGCATAAACACAGCCAATATTCCACAATTATTATGGGCTTTCAACAATCTTAAATAATAACTCAGTTACATTCAAGTGGTCTGATTCCCAATATGTTCACGTATAAATAAACAAGGCTATTTGATTACACCTCTGTAATCCTGGTAGTAATATTGAACTCCGTAATAAATCACAAGGTTTACATCACGAACACTATGCACAAGAAAAAAAATATATATTTCAACACTTTTTGATAAAAGGGCCCATGTTTGCTCTTTGCATTTTGTACTGGCTCAGAAATATGGCGAGGACCTCGACAAAAGTTGTGCGGAATATTTTATGAGAAATTCGGAACAAGAGAGTGGCCATGCTCTACAAAATAGTCAACAGAGTAGGGTTACTGAGCTGGCCAAGGCAAAAGTGCATTTTGTGGGCTGCGAGTGCTACATTAGTGGCATAATTCAAAAATTAAATGAAAGCCAATCCGGCCGTGCTCTTTGAAATGTTGGTCCTTGCATCACAGCCCAGCTTTGTCCGTCACAATTTAATTACTGCCTCCGACTTGAGCTGTAATCCACTCTCTGTGATGGCGACATGCTATAAACTGACATTACTATGCAGACTTCCAAAATCCTACGCTGATATCCAATTCTGGGACTTTCACAAGTTGAACCGATGAAGCAGACGTGTAGATACTCGGATCTAAAGATTTAAGGCCGAATGTCCACAAAACAAATCTCCCCCCCCCCCCCCAGCAAACTCCAATCATGAATCACTATCATACAGACATAAACAATTATGTAGATTTATTCATACTCATCACTGTAAGTAACAATAAAAGAGGAAATAAGAACAAACATGCAAGACAAGCATTGCGAGTCACGGATGTCATAGGTTATTTAACTGCCAAAGCATTCATAGAAAAACAGAGGAACATCATTTTGGAGAAGAGGAAATGATGTGTCAAAATGTATTTTGATCTACTCAGAACGTTGATGTCAAGACCAGAAAATCTCTTCAGAACCCCATTCACACCCAACAAAATCTCAAGCACAGAATTTAAATGGATTATAGACTTCAGAACTGAAATGATTTCAAACCACATATGGAAGGGCTTCAGGTGTAAAAGCAAAGTGGGAATATTCCAAAAATTTCTACAGAATGTTCCACATGTGAACAGATCCTATCCATTTGACGTGTACAAGGTTTGTGTAGGGGCGTAGTGCAGGGCCTATGTACAAATATTCCAAATCAATTATTGTTCCATTATCAGTGGTGAATCATACCAACCTGGCATAAAGCTGTGTCTTACTTAAATCTTAGCAGTTATGAGTTGATATTTGTTCATGGGGTTTGCATCAGTCAAGGCTAGTGACAACATGTAGGTAGATCAGCAAACTGCATGAGAAACTCTCTGTTATATGTCCAACAAGTGTACAAATATATCAAATGTTACCCTTTTTATATGAAAGGTCACTTCCTATTTTGCCAAAGTGACCCATAACCGGATTAGACCTGTTACTGGATTAGCAGTACTAGAATGAGAATAGGGAATTGGTTTCATAATCCTAAACACAATGGGTTGGCGATTATCAGGAGCCTTGCATATGCAAACACTACCTGCAAAATCACATTTGTTAACCAATCAGCAATCTCTGTATCAGTCACAAGTTTTGTAAATTTTGATTCAGTGTTTTTTGGTAATGCTATATTTAGTTCTTAAGTCATAGCATGCCATAGAAATTAGAGCTCTAGGGACACTGTATCTATTTTGCAGTGCATATTTTGTGCTGTTGGTTGGAACTGTAAGTTTACGCAACTGAATTGATGAAAGACCTCCCAAAAGATTAAACAAGCCAAAAATTGACGTACTGTATTTAAGAAACATTCTTGCTGCTCACATATCTCATTTAGTTCATGTGACAAACAATTTTTCTTTATGTTTGACCTGTCTTTCAAAAATTAAAAAAAAGTACTGAACCCATCATTACAAATAAACACTGAATCAAAGTTTGGAAAATTGATAATTATTTTTCCTTCCATATCATATGATTTCCCAAATGTATCCACTGCACCAATATATCACCATTTGATTTTTAGTAGTAAATCTTTGAATGGTATCAGGTCCCTCATAATACAGAGTGACCTTTGACCTCAAACCACCAAACACAATAGTAAGATGGACCTACCTGCTTCACTTCATGGAACATTTGCAAGTAGATCAAACCGGTCTGTGGAAGACAAAGCCTCTTACAGTTTTACTGCTAGTGATGGTTCAGTATCTAAAAGACAAAAAGAAAAGAAATAAGTTGCACATTATGTTCTTAAAATCTTTGTAAAATCATTGACAAAGAACAATTAACAAACTTTGCTTTCACACAATTGCACAAAATATCACTGCTTTGTGCCCATATTTTTTTTTACAGTAAATGTGAATATTTGTGTAATACACAAATATACTACAATGTATCTATTACTAGTATCAAGGAAATTTTATCACTTTGCTACTTGCTGCTTAGAAGATATTAGAGATTGTAATACTGTAGTAGAAATGTGAAAAGGGTGAACTTTCATTCCACACAACCAGAATGATTAGGCATTTGTATATATATTTTTTTCAGTGATTAACAGATAAAATGATCATTTTTACTCATTTTGATCTACATCCTGATAGCAAAGTAAAGAACTCAGCAAAACCATGAAGACATTTGACAGTGTGAATGATATCCCTGTGGACAATACTGTAAGTTCCACTTCTATACCCGTTTGTAACCTTGTCCTGAATTGACCACCATTCCCAACACCCCTGCACACATTCCTGTTGACATAACTGTCAAATGAACCCAAACAAACCTTCTGGCTATCACAAAGGTAAACCTTGTTACATAATCACTGTCTGGGACCACACAGGGGGTAAGGTCAGGTCAGTGGGGAGGAGATGGGGGATATTCACCCAGACACAGCTATAAATACCTCCACACCGGTAGACAGGCTGGGAAGGGTGTTGGGAAGGGGGTCAGGTGAGGTCATGTGTGACAGTCAGGGATATGTCAGTAGCCACCCTGGGGCAGCTGGTGGGTTACCTTGACAGGGGTAAACCCCTGGCTGATGGCTTGATGCAACAAATCACTCCACTCTTTATTGCTACATTCCTGGTGGAACACTGATTACTGATTTATTATGCATTTCATGTCCATTATATTTATCTATTTACATAAGTATTATTCTTTTTTCAAGTATGTCCAACTGCTACAGCACTCAAACCAAATATGGAAAGACTATATCTGGTATGGGGGTCCAAAGATTGACCAGCTGAATTTTTTAATATACAATTATTTATATACTGCAGCTTATGGTGCAAACAAAGGCTTGGGAATGTACAAATATTGCCATATTTAGATCAATAGCCCTTAACTTAAAAACAGTTACCAGTGTAAATATGGGACATATTGACATATTGACCAGTACTGAGACAAGAGTACATATGGTTCAATGATGAAAGGTAAAAAAAGATTGCAGTCTATTTCTGAATATTGTACACATCTGAACAAAGACGTGGAAGAAAGACCGTATAATAGGTTTTATGTAATGTGAATTCTTTGAAATGTCTGTCTGAAGCACACCACGTGTTGGCTATAAATTATATATACTCTTGAATTTTTATTGCAAGTAAAGCGAACATAAGAAGGGAGGTCTTTGTAATTTAAGTAAGTTGGGATATCTGTTTTGAAATTGAGAAGTGTAAATAGTTCATGTTAATAACATTTGCAAGTACATGTATGTGCTTGCTACCTGCAAATTTGCATCTGTGTGCATCTGTTCATATATGTATGTATGTTTGTATATATGTATATTTATATTGATATACATTTGTATATTTACGAGTATATATATATATATATGTATGTATATGTGTATAGGTGTATGTGGGTGTGTTTGTGTCTGTGTACCTATGTATGCATCTGTGTGTGTGTTTATGTTTCTGTCTATGTCAGACTCTGCGCATAACATCTCCAAGACAGCCTCTGATCACTTTCTTATTCCACCACTTCCA
>JZLH01S0000039.1:140166-155658 GCA_001188425.1 Eucidaris tribuloides
TCGTAGCACGGAAACCTGCTGTGTGGCTCTCTATGGGGCTTATTTTTATCGTCCCCGGATAAAATTAAGATACTCATATGTTTATGCTTGATTCTCCTTAAGTAAACAAATTACAGACAAATCCTCACAGGTGGGAGATCCACTCCTGCTAGTGTATAGTTGGTATATACTTCAATTCATTTGGTTCTTGAGGCATTTTCAAGTGTTCCCAATCATGTCACTAACCTTTAACCTTGAAAAGCATAAAAACTTTTGATAATAACCAATGTCAGCCTAGGAATGAGACTAGAGTTCTCCAACAATTCACACTCATTACCAATTGATGTCCATCAGCCTAGGAATGAGACTAGTGTCCTCCAACAATTCACACACATTTTCAATTGATGTCCATTCAAAAAACCATTGACAATAACCAATGTCAGTCTAGGAATGAGACTAGTGTCCTCCAACCGATTCACACGCATTACCAATTGATGTCCATTCAAGCGCAACCATACACCGATTGATTGGCCACGTTCTATTTGACCTTGGACTTCACACGCACAACGCAACACAAATTAGTGAAGCTTAGGGGTTTTCGACTGCACAATCAGCTGATCTGGAGGGGAGTAAAACTGACTTGGTGGGGAGGAGGGATAAAACTGACCTCAGAGTAGGGGACGGGGTAAGGCTGATCTGGTGGGGAGGGGGATAAGACTGACCTCTTGGGCAGGGGGTAGAACTACACGGGGAGGATAAAATGGGGGCAGGTTTATCACTTACTAGAGCTTAAATATATTTCTGAGGAAAGCGAACTGTATGAAACTGCAGAAAATTGGATTTTTTTATATTTCGCACAATAATAAATTGTTGAATTATAATGAAAAAACTTCCATAAGAGGTACAAGTGGCCACAAACAGACTAATAAAATGAAAATGCCACAGTGATAATTATATTCTTTTGGGAGATATGGAACTTAAATGAGAACCTGAGGGCATAGACGTACCTTCATACTTGAAACTTGGTATATAACAGGTTGCTGTGGAAAGGGATGAATTTGGTGATCACTTGGATAATAACAAAGTTTGTAGTATCAAGAAAACCTTTCATTTCTACCTGGAGTACAATAGGCCCGTCAATGAAAAACACAGCAAAAGAACCCACCCATAGAGTAAAATCAGGAAGACATGAAGTAAACTATATAGAAGTGGAAATAACAGAATGGCGAATGAATGAAATTTGTTGTGGTGTACTGATCCACAGTAATACAAATGAACATTGTATACAAACACAATGGTAGTATGCTTCAATGCCCATTACTACACCAATTCAAACAAGTAACCTACATTATCACACACAAAAAAAATTTCACAAAAATTATATAGTACCACAAGATCTTTTGTGTATTCCACGGATTAAATGGCAATTATATTACAAATTCATGCTAGTGCTTAACTGTGGCATTGGTAGACATGAATAATGGATGCAGGGACAACTCAAGGGCTGGCAGGTAGCTCTCTTATCCTTCAATTGATTTCTCTCCGATCCACGCAGCTAAATTCGCTTTTCAATCAAGTCTAAATCCCTCTTGCTAATATTCAACTGAAAAGCGATAAGTACATGCAAATGAAATACAGATCTAAAGAGACAAGACTAAAGAAATGTCTCTCTCTCTACCGACCTGAACATGTTAATATCCCCTCATGCACTAATGACTCTGTAACATGGCATATATAACACATACATATATAAAACGGCAATAAATTTCAAGCGCTCTGGGTTTTCCTTCTTTCCATCATCTTTCTCCTTCTGTTTCTACGACTACAATATTCAGAAAAGACTTCTGCATGAATGAAACGTCGTCTTCTTGGGATGAGCACGCCGTGTGGCTTGGTAACTCGATGTTTTGCTTAAATAGACACGAAAACTAACAAAATGCAAAATATTGATGAGTCGCATGCTGACTTCAAACATCGGCCATCTCCCATGTTCCTCAATGTACTTATGATGCTGTACAGAAGGAAACTGAAGAGCAGTGCTCAAATGAATGCTTCATTTATTAATTTCTTTTGCCTATCTCATTCTTTGGAATGGAATGCAACAAGAGGATAGTGGACACTAGTTGTGTATGTCGACTTAGGAGTCCAGTCTGGTTTTTACTTAAACTGGGGAAGGGGGGGGGGGGTCTAAAATCATTTATCGCCAAATTTTAAACGTGCTTGATCTTGAGTTCAAGAGAGAGAAATATATAATTTTGGGGTCAAATAATAACAATTACAACAAATCACATTGCTTTTCTGTTCTTTCAACTATGAATATATAATTCCACAGAAATTCTATCAAAACTTTGCAGCATTGACTGTTCAAGTGTTCTGGGACAATATAACATCAATATGCTAATTTAGATGTAGAACCTATGAGGATTTGGTATAATTATTCCTATTCTTTAATGAACCATTTTGGCAACAAGAACAGTCAAATCTTATCATAATATAAGTACATGTAATTGTACGCATGAAATATGATCATGAAAAAAAAACAAATATAAAATTTGAAGAAAAAAAACTCCCATTGCAGCAGCACAAATATGATCTGATATGTCAGTTTCTAGATTAAACTATATCATCCTGTACCACTTTTTTGTATATTATTTTCTAATTGTGGTATTGTGCTGACTTTCTAAAATATTTGTGAAATAGAAAAAAACATGTCTCCATTTTCAATAATGCTAAAACAATTCAAATTTGAACTTGAATTTGAATTTAATCTTGAATCTTTCAGATCAAAATCCAAACTTTTTTTCAAGCATATAGATGTACATCCATGTACGCTTATGTTATGGTTTCTGACTTCTGTAACAGTTCAGGCTACTTAAAAGTTCACATTTGCTAAATCTATGTGAGGGTCATGTATGTTTATTTTTCAATACTATACATTTGCAAGAAATGTTCCAGAGTTACCTAAAATGAGCTTAAAGCCCAATTTTAGTTTTGGGGATTTTTTGTTATTTGAAAGCTTTATGCCCCAAAGTCATAACCCTGCAATAATAGATTCTGAATGTCTTTAGTTTTTCTTTAATTAGTTAATGAAAAATCTCGAGGGGACCCCCAAGATTTTCGACTATATTTTACATTATAGCATCCAAAGGGTTAAAAAGGCTTTAAGGTTACATGTGTTATACCTCATCTGAAAGAGCAGACTCTGCTCTTTCAGATGAGGTATAGCTCATTATAACCTTTTTAACCTTTTGGGTGCTATAATGTAAAATATAGCCAAAAATCTCGGGGGTCCCCCCCTCCCGAGATTTTTCATTAATTAATTAAAAAAAACTGAAAACAAAAGAAAGGTTACATGAGTTATACCTTATCTGAAAGAGCAGAGTCTGCTCTTTCAGATGAGGTATAACACATGCAACCTTAAAGCCTTTTTAACCCTTTGGATGCTATAATGTAAAATATACTCGGAAATCTTGGGGGTCCCCTCGAGATTTTTCATTAACTAATAAATAAAAAACTAAAGACATTCAGAATCTATTATTGCAGGGTTATGACTTTGGGGCATAAGGCTTTCAAATAATAAAAAATCCCCAAAACTAAACTTGGGCTTTAATTCAGTTAACTAAGAGCTGATACATGAGAAAGGTACTTAAAAATGAAGTTTGTTAAAATAACATGGTTAAGATTGTGAACTCAGTGTTTAGCTCAAGGTTTATGGGTTTCATCAATCCATGCCACGGGTTATAAACAGCGCGCAGAGTGTTTAAAAAGCTCATCGACTGCTTTCATGTCATGCGGAGAATGTTTCGGTTGATTATGGCAACATCCCCCAAACTTCACCCCTAATGGAATGAATTGATAGCAGTAATCATGTAATACAGATTACTACAGTGTACAGTTACAATCAGCAAGGTAGAAGACACTGATCAGGAGGGGAACATACAGAATCAATATCATGCCCAGATTCTGAGAAACTTTCAGCAAAACTCATAATCATACAGGGTACATGGGTATACGTTTACATGCTACATGTTTCGATTTCAAATCTAAAAAAAAAATTTAATGCTTGAAGTGATTCCTGGGTTGTTCCAGCTTCATTGTATTCAATAGCCATACAACATGACTAATGGCCAATATTGTAACAAATTAAAGACTGAAATACACATTGTGGAAAACAAATTACATGTTTTCCAACTTTGATATCTGAGCTCCATAATACTGCTTGAATGGAAACACTCTAGAATACAAAGCTTTAATAAGATATGCTGTAACTAGAAAATATTGGATAGATAAATATCACACATGATCTAGGCATCTGGTGGCCCCTTGATTATAACACAGCAATCTATGGAGAGAATGGGTTTGATAAAACTGTTTACTCATACATGTACATGTAGATGTCCACTATTTAAGGCATTACACAATTGTTTTGAAGTATACTTTCTTAAAGGTATTGGCTAACATTTACCAAAGTTAAAAAAATCTGAGCCACGTGATTCCCCATGCTACCAGTGTCTTTGATGAGGTCTAAAAATGAAGCCCTGAAAAAATTGTATTTCAAAATGATTATTTAGTGCTTTAAAAAAGTGAAAATCGTAAGTTGACCAGATTCACTTGCCCATTTCCTCCCATAGACTTACTGTGTGTACACCTAGGCTATTAAAACTCGCCCCGAGTTTTAATGTTTATTCATGCATAACTTGCCATTGGCAGTGTAACTTTCCAAACTTTTTTATTCTAGGGTGTTTATTTGTCCATTTGAACACTACTATGTAGCTCAGATATCAAAGTTTGACAATTTTTTAAATTGAAGCTCCACAATGTTAGCCTATCACTTTAACAGGGATTTAACTTTAGACCTGAAAAATAAATAGCATGGAGAATTATGCAGCTGAGATTTCTTTTAAACTGAAAACTATGGTAAACGATGCCTTTACGGTGTGCTCTCAGTGACTGTCCTACCAGATCCTAATCATTACCTCCCTACAACTCACTGACCACAGTCCCAAAATTCTAGCTTGAAAGCAGATTCTAAATCATTAGGGTCATGATTGCTAATGACTTAGAGACAGTGATTTTCCGTTTCAAATAATTATCTTTTCCGTTTCTGAATTCCGTTTCAACTTGATCTATAAATGGAAATTCCATTTTGTCATAGAAAATGTACACAGCAAAACACATGAATTCCATTTTGCAAAGGTGAATTCCATGAATTTTCATATGACAAGTAAAGAACGAAACCGAATTTTCCATTTCAATTTACCGGTGAATGGAAAATCACTGTCCCTATAAGGTGGGGGAGAATCATTGTATATTGTGTCATGATGTCATTGGACACAAAACAGATAATACAGTATGTTCACTAGGGATCATATGCTATTAACAATACTTAACCATCAATGATGTTTAGGCCTAAAACATTAAGACATTCCCAACTCTAATTGTAACTTTCTGTTTTCCAGGTAAAAAGAGGCCTGTCTGGAATAGAATATTGTTCTATGGGCTCAACAGTTAGACAGTCTGGTGAATGGTCTGTGAGTAGTTAACAGGTGACTAGCAGTCCATGTATATTGATTATTCGCACTAACAGTCAGGCTTTAATCCGTTTGTTTGTTGCCGTTTTTCCACTTCTGTCAAATATTACCACAAATCTACTTTTGCTTACAAGTATGACTAGATAATTTTTCACCAATTAACAGGTTTACACATAAAAGTTCATTATATCATATGTACTGCATAGGATTATTTCAATCTACATGACATTCATATTTGTGTATTCACGTGTATGTAGGTGTGTACCTCTTGTATTCTTTTCCAAAGACTGAGCGATAAATCAAGCTTAATTTGTAACTGTTGATCTATGGCTGACCCCCCCTTTCAGCACCACGGATCTGTCATCAGACCAATCCATTACTGGTCGCTGATACCAATTAGGCTGCGTCCAAACTGATTACAAGCAGAAGAGAGATGACTCTCTGTCAGCCTCAGCCCGTGGAGAGGTAGCGGGGCAGCAACCAGCAGCCAGCCCGCTAGGCTCATGGTCATTTCACCTACCATTAAACTTGACCACTACAGTCCATTCAAGATCAATGAGTCCAGACAGGTCTCCCGTGGGGCGGAAGGCAGCCGCCAACAGAGCTCTCGGATGCAAGTTTATGTAATATTTTGCTTCAAGTTAATACTTAGCATCATTTATATCAGGTTTATAGACATAAAAACACCAGTAGTATTAGGCAATTGGCTTCTTCTTGGAAAATGATGTCACTCATAGTCAGAGGAAATAAACAGGTAACCAATTAATTCATAGCCTCCATTACGCCCCATTTTTATGTTTTATTCTGACCTTTCTCAACAAAATTTGTAGCTGTTGTAAGATCAGGATCTGGGATGGAACCCAGGATGAAGAAGTGAGGAGGGTAGGGGAGGAGGGATCTTCATTTCATAATATTTATACAATATGTGAGAGTGCTGAAATGTAAATGTTTGGTATTAAAGTCCATTGTGGTTTCCAAACGGTGGGGTACATTAGAAAACATAACTACAGAAGTTTGATTCTCTTGAGAGCTTCTGTCACAGCTCTTGTAGAGAAGAGGTAACATTTTATTGTCAACATAGTGAGATATAGGTAATCCTTTTTCAAACTATATGTTTTGTTGGGGGGTTTTCAAATCGTCAGCTGCAATGGGACATTTAAAATAATGATTTCAGCTTATTTATATTTTAATTACTCATCAAAAATTATACAGGAAAGAGTAATTTTTCTAAGGTGGTTGAAAACTTTGTTTCAAAACCTGTGGGAAAAGAGACAGCATCATATTATCAATATTTTATGTGAAAGCACAGTAGCAACTAATTGAACAGTTAATTACTGTAACAGTTTGGATTTAAAAATGTAACGAGCAAATAAAGTCACTATTCCGTGCAAGTACATGAATGAATTCACACCATGCTAATCAACGTACTAGGACGTGATGCTTGGTATGTCGTAGTATGACAACACATGGTGATGGAAGTCGAAATGGTTAGATGCATGGCTAGTCATGGAAGGCCAGAACCGCAACCAACACGGCTCTATTCAATCACTATTAAAATGATGGTGGTGAGTCCAAAAAAAAAATCAAATAGTCCTCATTCGGATAATCTATGGAAGGAATGCGTTAATAATTTGTGGTGGTATTTGTTATTAAAAGTTTGTGAAATACAAGTGCAAACCATAAAGTGTTTTAAAGGCAGGTTTTCCATTTCTGTAATCAGGATGCAATCAGCCTGGTGGCATTGTAACCATTACTAACTGACAAGAGCTTGTCAGAATAACGTGAGGAAATCAGAATTGGGGGTTACCCCCGTGCATTGCACAACTAAGCTTGCAGTCATCAGTATATAATTTGCAATAATTTAAAGCCCAAGTTTAGTTTGGGGCATTTTTTTATTTGAAAGCATTATGCCCAAAAGTCATATCCCAGCAATAACAGATTCTGAATGTCTTTAGTTTTTGTTGTAATTAATTAATGAAAAATCTTCGGGGGGGGGGACCCCTGAGATTTTCGACTATATTTTACATTATAATGTAGCATCCATAGGGTTAATAAGGTGTTAAGGTTATATGAGTTATACCTCAACTGAAAGAGAAGAGTCTGCTCTTTCAGATGAGGTATAACTTGTATAACCTTAACACCTTATTAACCCTTTGGATGCTATAGTGTAAGATATAGTCAAAAATCTCGGGGGTTCCCCCCCCCCCCACCACCCTAAGATTTTCATTAATTAATTACAAAAAACTAAAGACATTCAGAATCTGTTATTGCTGGGATATGACTTTTGGGCATAAAGCTTTCAAATAAAGAAAAATCGCCAAAACTAAACTTGGACTTTAATGCTTTACAAGAAAGCTCCAGTCGAGATCTTTAGTACAGATTATCATGTGTCAATGACACAAGCCTACTGGCCAGTAGTAGACTACCAGTTTTCAAGATTAATTATCAACTTATGACATTGAAATCTCTTTCCATTGAAATTTCGATCTTTTATAAAATTCTAGTAAATGTTTAATTTTAAGTTGCAGAGTTGATATTTTTATTCAGAGTTATAACACCATTATGAATGACAGTCAATAATTACTCAAATTCAAAGATAAGGAACTCTACATGTGATCTCCAACATCAACTAGAATCTTAGTCAACAAGGTAGGCCTATATACATGTACCTGTTATGTGACCAGTTTATTTATCAGCCAAATATCCCTGATCTGTGAGATGGGTGCATCCCCTCAAGAACAAGAACAAGAAGAGCAAAAAGAAAGAGGGAGGAGGTTGGGGTAAGGAAGACAAAACAAAAACAAAGAAATTCCTTATTCAAATAAATCCAAATTTATCTGTACTTCAGTTTTTGACAGACAAAGAAATATGACTGATCCTTGAACTCCAACTAGATTTTACATTTTCTTCTTAAAGGTAAATAACATGATTGGAGGTAGTCCTCAACTTGGGGTAAAAATATTCTAAAATCATGTTAACTATGCAAGGATTCTACTGTGAAAATTTTGTTACCATGTAATTGACTCATTTTGAAACAACTGCCATAAGTATACCTTGTGACAGTGTAGCTTTCTATGGGATTAATTTCTATTGGGGCACAAGAGTAATTCAGAACTGGTATGTTCATGCTTGATTCTCCTCAAGTAAACAAATTCAAGACAAATCCTTGCAGTCTGGAAATACCCTCCAGCTGATATAGATACTGGAATATATTTTAACCAGTTTGGTTCTGGAGGCATTTTTTTTCTCCCAATCATGTCAATCCCGTTTAAGTAGTAGAATATATCACACATGTCTAACAATTTAAAATGTAAAACAAAATAAATGCCAAAAAGTTTGTTTCAACAGATAGGCATTAAATATCCGTAACAAATATTAATTCCATAAATATTTTAAATATTTTATCAACACTTTATTCCAAAACGTTGATGACTAAAAACTAGCTAGCTCTTAGCTTAAACTTGAAACTTGTTTTAATTGGTGTAGTACAAAATTGCAAAATATGAATACCGGTATATTCAAATGAAAAGGCTTTCAAATTATTTGAAACACATAAACTTGAATATTAAGATCAATATAAAGGCTTCATTTCTGTTTCATTTTGAAAAATTTTCCCACCACACACCTTCTCTATTGATGTGCATTCACCTTAAAATAAAAACCTCCAATGAAAAAAAAAATGATTTTAAAAAAATGATTACATGAACTTGAAAATGTTAATGTATGCCTCCAACAAAGGCACACATACTACGCTTGCACGTAACGTGATAAAAATCTACGTCAATTATGCATGCACAACACTGTACATACCAGGACCTGAAATTAATGTTTTATTTTACTCTTTTTTTTTTACAGTACAAATGATAAACATCATGAAATCATTTGGGTGGTTTCACCATTTGCACACTGTATGAAATTATGTTCAAAACTGAGGTTTTGTGCGGTATTAGTCATACAATAACCAGCTTTATAAATGTGATGGTAGCGAATGTATGCAGGCATTTTACTGGATCAGGAGAACGGTGGCTAAAATGCATAATCAAATACAAACCCCCTACTGGTAATACCTCAAAAAATAAATTCATGAAAAATGTCATGCTGTGCCGTTCCTCCTTGGGAAACGAAGGCTTGAATCAGACTTTCGTGAGCCCTTGAGATACAAGCGCAACAGAGCATACGTCTTGGCTACAGTGATGACTGACGGAACGTGCATGGACCCAGCAAGGGGTATGGGTTTCGAAGCCCTACCCCCACATTTCTAACCACAACCCCATCTTCAAATCATTGCGAGGACCATAAAACGCTCCAGCAGCTTACGCAAACACATTACTACCTTCTCTGTTTGAAGAGGTGATATGAAACTTCAAAATGCAAACATAACTTTAGGGTGGAGGAAAATATACCTGGTGTTTTATTTATCATTTACATGTTGCAGGTTGTTGTTTATATATATTTTCAATAAAACTGGAATACTAAATATCTATTTGGTTGCAGATATCAATGGTTCATCAACAATAATTGGTTTTCAAAATTTTATACATTATGCAATATATTCAACAAATTTCTAAAAACATATTTTTAAAGAAAATTTATAATTTTGTTTGTTTTAGAAAATATAGGATAATGGAAGCTTGGAATTGAGATTCTTAGTATTGTTTGTGGTCATATTATGATATCCCCATGCTGCCAGAATAGGTTTTTGTGGCGCTTATGCCTGACTGCTCTTACGGCAATGTGTATATGTAATCTGTCTTCATAACACCCATCTGAGTGAAAATAAAAGACGGGTACTGTGGTTTCCTGGACGTACCGAATCCGTGTGATGGAAGGACGAGGAGGAGCAATAAAACACACGGCAACGGCTCCGTGTCTCTTCCATCCCATTTGCTGCGAGGGAGTCGCATAATGCACGGTGACTGGCTAGCCATCCCAAATGCCAAGCCAGCTAGACTGGCTGGCGCCGCATGCCTCCTTATCACATTGTGCACATTTTTTTCCCCTCAAGTGCCGGCCATGTTACGCAGGATTGTAGCAATCGTTCCTGAATGCCGGCTCGCGCCTCGCTCGCTCGGTCTACAATCCTCGCCCCAGACTATAATCCCATCCCCAGTTCTATAGCCAGGCCACTTTGCATTCATGGCCAGGGTTAGTCTGAGCAGGAGAAGCCAAGGACAACACACATTAGCAACAGTAACGGACAAATTGAGACAAATGCACCCAACATGCTGCTAAATATGCCATGTCGGCAGACCCAGATTAATCTGCCCAACTAGGTTTCAACACGTGCGGAGTGTACACCGTCGCCAAAACAACTGGCGTAAAATTCAATTTCATCACGAAGCTAAGATGACCATGCACGAATACTAAATAACAGAGAGCAGGAATTAAAAATTCAAAAAAGGTATTAAAACCTACGAGCGAGCGTTCGGTCGCTTTATCTATATAAACAAAGTTCTTACGGTGAAGAAATATGTACATAAAAGATAAGATAACAATTTGATGAGGAATTAGCGTGATATGAGATGTGCGTAAGGATGAGAAGGCGACTATTGGACGTCAAGCAATGAGAAATCAGCCAAGCAGACCACAATGGCACTTCTTTGAATGCAGAGGCGCGTGCAGACCGCGGAGTGTGACATACGCTCACTAATCAGGCAGAACAACAATTAACCAGTGGCTTTTGTTAGGGATGCTCTCTGGCGCAACCGCCCAACAAAAGCGGTCTTTGAGCCGGACCATTGTGCCTTGTGTATACTGGGCGGGACGTAGGCTGATTGAGGTACAATAGTTACTGTTACACATGGCAGCTGCCTGCTACGGTGTGGCAACTCAAGAAAGGAGAAAGAAAAGGAAAAAATCATTGTAGCATAATCGTGGGGTCATAATTAAGGGTTGATATATACAGGGGAGGACCAGATGCCAGCCCAGTGTGGCGGTCTATTCAGCGCATAATACGACACACTCCGAGCCTTGCTTCCCAGCAAGTAATTGCAACAGTTCTTATCATAATACACTTACAGGATCACCCCAAAGTCATAGAATTTGAAATCTTACCGTCTGTGGAGGAAAAAAAATGTCACGCTTATATCATTTGCCGAAATTTAATTTCCTTATTATGGAGGTTTATATCTAACATTTCACACAATAACATAATTATATACTTTTTTACCTACTTTTCTCAGCTATTTAAAGTAAAATAAGAAAAAGCAATGAAATAGCTATTCATAACCTGTTGCTAATTAATTTTGATTTCATCTTCTCATTTGGTAACAAAGAAAAAAACTCCCTACAAACTAATAACATATGGATTCTGCAGGACAATGTTTGGGGAATTCAGAAATACGATTTGATGAAGGAAATCTTTTCACATTCACAAGGGATAGTTCAGATACATGTATTAAGCCTGCTGGCTGATATCAAAGTTCAAAAATTCACCCCCTTCTATTCTGAGACCATCATGCCATTGACAGAAATGACAGAAACAAAACCAAATTTGAAGAATTTTCTCCCGATTCGTCGGCATCGCATTGGGTAGGGTACGTCTGGCAACAAATCCTAGGTAGATTTCCTGTGTAACTTGGCTAATATGACATCACCCCATAAACACATGTCACATGTTTAGAATATTTACAATACTTTATTTTCCCATTATTTGGGCAACTCCATATTGTACTTAAAATTTTGACATTTTCATATAATTTTTTAGTCTCCCAGCCAAACTTCAAAAACCTAGACGATATCTTTTATGATGGTACACAAACATTCAGCTGGAGTGCATTCTCTTTTCTAATTCAAATAAGGCAAAAATGATACATGTTGCACAAGATACAGAAATGTCCAGTACAACATGTGGCTATTTTCTTTCTTTTTCATTAAGAAATTGAAAATTACTTCACATGTTCACTTATTAATATTGCTTTTTGTTAATACTATATCAATATGACAAAACATGAATCTTATTTCTCACTTGTTTTGGACAGCAAATTGAAAAAAAGTGTGAAAATGGCCAGTGTTTTAGTATAGAATCACCCATTTTCAAGTTATTTCAGTAATGTATTGTTCACGGTGCAATTCCAGAAATGCTAACCCAAATAGTTCTGCAACTAGGAATGGCCTATATCAAAGAAATAATATCAATCGCTACTACTATTATCACCAATATTACACACTGTAACAACTTTGTGTTGAAAAAGGTGAAAACATTGTTGCCAAATTATATGCCAACAAATGATATTCTGAACAAAATAATTGTTATCAACATTTAATGTTATGGATTCAAAAGGTGATAAGTAGTGTAAAATATCTCTGAATATCATCTGGTAGGCTATAATGTGAAACAATAGAGACAGTGATTTTCCGTTTCAAAAAATGGTCTTTTCCGTTTCTGAAAACCTATAATTCCGTTTCAAGTTTCATCTTGATCTAAAAATGGAAATTCCATTTTGTCAAAGAAAATATCACAGCAAAAATATGAATTCCATTTTGCAAAGGTGAATTCCATGAATTTTCAGATGAAAAGTACAGAATCAAACTGGATTTTCCATTTCGATTTACCGGTAAATGGAAAATCACTGTTCGCACAGTTTACCAAGATAAATAACAATGTCACCACAGACAGTAAGTGATCTTCTTCAGTTTAATTTGTGACAGCCAGATAATATTTAGCTCAACAGCAAAACTTTGGCAAGAATTTGACAATCCCACTTTTTTACAAGATTATTAAGACTGTAAAATTCGCTGAAATCAATAGAAAATATACTTTGTGAACATGTATAGTGTATATATGTTCTTGAATGTAATGTGCAAGTGATGGAATTGGTATTTTAAGTGGTCCTCTGTAGGATGTTTAACTTGGGATACACTACTGAGGAAGGTATTGTTTAACCCATGCTAACTCAGGATAAGTTACCAACCAGGTTCCTAAAACTTTCCAATATGAAGCCAATCCTAGTCAGGGCATTAGCACACAGCAGGTGAAAACTTGGAGGTAACTTCCATGATTTGACAAACTAGCCGAACCAGACGGGGGCCACGTATCACTGCTCCTCAACCCCGTTTCTCAATAATTCAACAAAAACAAAAAAGAAGAGAAAAGATTACAAGTCCTTATCAACTTACATATATCTTGAATTAAAAAGCTGATTGATGAAATTCCCAATACCTATCCTGAATTGTCGGTGGAAACTCCCCCCGGAGTGAGGGGGAAACTGCAAGCTCATTCTCCACAATATCCAAAACGTATGACTCAGGGCGGTGAACTTCAAACTGTTAACATTTCCTCTTCCCGTTTCGCAAATTCGTTTAGCAGCGCTCGCGGGCCTCCCAGTCCCAGTTGGGGGCGACTCCGGTGTCATCGGTAAGACAGTCCTCTTATCTCTTCTCTTCTTTCCGTCTCCCCTTCTCTTTCTGTCGATGAGATGGTTCACTGATAGGAGGAAGGGGGTAATTGTGGGCCTGCTGGGCCCATTACCATGGTTGATGGGTCTGTGCAGAAGGGGGGCAAGGCAGGCCCTGTGGGATGTCATATATATTGTTGATTTATCGTAAGAAAACTGACAGGACGCTGATTCATATTCTTCCAAAAAAAAAAATCTGTTTAATAAAACTTTATTGTACGTAGAGACAAGTCATGTCTAGTTGTTCTCAGGTGGAGATCATTATCAATTAATTACATCCCCATTTGAATATCTGGACTAAAAATGCTTAATCACAAAACGCTGACGTTGTTAAAGAACCATGGGAATAACAAATTATCATAATAGTCTTGATTTAATGACTGCGACAATTTTGTTTAGAGTCTGTTATTCATCAAAGTGATAATTTGGAGCTTGAATACAATACATTTCATTTTGTCCTATTTAACACTTAGCCTATAGATATCTTGATTTACCTAGTTTCAGTATTTGTTTAAGAGTCTGTTATTTACCAAAATGATCATTTGCATCTTGAATACAACTCTACATTTTGTCTCATTCAAAACCTATTTACCTGTGATACATTTTGTGCTTCTGGAGCTTAGCCCGTTTGATACAGGAACCGAATGTGCCATGTATTATCTCTACAGAAATTTCAGAATCTTGGAGGCAATGGCTTACATCCAAAAGCTGACTCAAATCATGGAGGTAGAAGAGTTCATGCTCAAATTCAATCAGAAGAAAACAACAAAAAAGATCTTCTGGACACACTCAACAGCATCTTCATGTTTACGATGCGTGTTTTCTAGATTCTACTCCCTCACACCTCATTAGCCAGCAGCCATTAACCAGGGCAGCCAAAAAGTCACTATCATGTTCATGGCCGCATCATCATAGACACCACTCATTAATCCTTTTAATATATTATGATTACCTTCTTCTCTTCCCCCTCCCTCAGAAGGATGAAGTTACTCATCAACATATCAACCTTTCATGGAAAAAAAATGATTAATAATTCATATCTATAACAATATGCATAATATTTTGGTCTCCTCGATTAATGAGTGGATACTAGTCCTTCATTTCTTCATCTCTCCTGGTACTTGGATCCCAATAATTGATAAAACAAATGCACATGGGGTATCTCTTTATTGCTTTTTCCCTTCTCTTTGCTTTCCTGTTATGTGTCAAATTGAAACTGGGATAGAGATCGGTTGGTGATGTCTTTCCAGGCTGGTCGGGCCCAGATGGAAGGTTCATCACCTATGATGAAAATGCAACCATTTCTTGCCAGCAACCAAAGTAATGTCCATCATAATGACATCATCAGAACAGAGCATGAAACCGAAGCCTGATCTATTAAGAGGAACATTGCATACCCAGAATCCATATTTCATTTCATAGAATTTTCAAAATATACAATTTTAAATTACTTATTTTCTACCAAAGAGTCCATCATTCAATGAGACACAAATAAATTTATCATTTATATACCTACTCTTCAAAAAAAGAAGTTTTATTGTCTTCAGACTATTTTTCAGGCACATCCCATTATTCGCACATCAATA